>PVHY01008107.1:45287-63643 GCA_004024945.1 Uropsilus gracilis
AAAAAAAAAAAAAAAAAAAAAAAAAAAAAAAAGATGACTTCAAGTACTAGTATCTAAAAAACCACAGCACAGAAATGAAATCGGGTCAGAGATGTGCTCGGGTTAGAATTTTATTTCTCGATGATGCGAAGGCATATAATGACACAAAACAAGGTGTCAGGTCACAGAGGGTAACAGTGCTTTATTTCCCACAAAATTCACAGCAAAAAATCTTACCTATATGGTAGGATCTCATGATTTTTTTAATTTCTTTTTTTTTTACACTTTGTTACTTACTGCTGTGTTTTCTCCTACAATTGTTACCATTTCTATCATGAGAAAAGATACTTAGGGTCATTGTGCAAGGCTCAGAGGACAGGTTCACTATGGATTCGGGCAGACGGAAATAAGAGTCACCCACCCTCAGTGGATATGGCAGACTTTAATGCTCCCTAAGGTAACCGGGTACACAGGTTCACCAGGCAAGGGGGCTGGCACACAGGAGGCAGGTATGGGCAGGGTAGGGAGGCAGGGAGGCATCAGAGTCTCCAAGCCCCCCAAGAATCTTTACTTTCCCTCACCTCTTCCATACTCAGTCTACTCCTCCTAGTGCTGCTGGCACCACTATGGCTGCTTTTATGCCACTTCTAGGCTCAGATGTGCACACTGCTTTGCGCCCAGGTGTCCACAATTATGGGTGCACATGTCCCAAGCCCAGGTTTTCAAGTTCCTTTTGCATAAACATGATCAAAGTCGCAGGTGGCAGCAATACAGACCAGTGGCACAAACAGCCTGATTAACTCAATTACCCTACAAGGGAATTTCAAATTGAAAAAAAATAAGCAGTAATAACCCATCTATGCCAATGGGATGATATTTTATTTAAATGTACATTAAACTACTGACTTTTAAAGTCTGATCTTGTCCTATCTATATGGAAAGGATAAAATGAAACTCAGCAACTGAAGGCTATGGAATTAGAAGGTATATGCCCTAGTTTATCCAGCATGGTGCACCTCACTCTCAAAAACTGCATTTTCTCACCTGCAAAGAGGAAACTATAATATTACCTGTTCAGCATGGTCACTGTAAGAAGTATATGAGAAACACATGCAGCTACGCATATGAATACACATGTATAAATGGACAGTGGCATCCAAGAGATATTTATTAAAACTCCAAACAGAAATAACTGATGAACTTAGTGTAGCTGACATATCTACAGGTGATCTTCAATGATGTATACCTGGAACTCATAACATTATAATGCAGTGTTAGTGCAATGTAAAAAATAAACGGGAAGAATCTTAGAGAATTACTCTCATTCATTTTTGTGATATGAATTTATCTGTTCCTATATTAGCTTCTGTTATAAGCCAAATCTTACTGCAGAAGCAAAGGTCAATCAACAGTGCGTGTTTCCCAAACAATATCCTCAGTAGACTAACCATTACTCTTTAATTCTTTTCAATATATATTTATGCAAAGGAATTTCAACTGCATGACAACCAGTTTTAGATTCTCATTCTAGTCACATTAAAATGCCTATAAATTGTGATGGGTGCTTTTAGTCAGACATTTTATATACAAGAAGAATGGAGGTTGGCTTACAGGAAAGAAAATCTAGAGACAACCCATTTGCAAGCTTTACTATCATTAAAGTAAGAAAAAAAATGAAGACATTTGGGGACTGGGGGAAAAAACAGATTTCAGGAATATTTTTGAAGATGGGTCTTTTTTGGATGGTTTATTGGCCATTTGGAAGGCCTATCGGATTGGCCTATTGGGGCAAAAGATAAAAATGTAAGAGACAGGCACCAGCTTTGATGCCTGTGGGATGATGGTGATGTTAATCAGGGTGAGAACATAGCCGGTCTTAAGAGGATTAAAAGGAGGAAGCAGCACCCATAGTTGATGAAATTGTATACCTGACCAATCACTCTGAAGACTTTATTAAAGCAAAATATATAGACAGACACATTTCAGAGAATACATAACACAAATGCATGGTGACGGTCTACCAACAGGAACACATAAGTACCATCATTCTCAATAAGTTAAAACTGGGAGACCAAATATCTGTCAGCAGTAATGTGGATAAGCTGAAACAGATTCCCATAATGGGACATGAACACAATGGAAAATAATGAACCACCGGCTACCCAAGATGGACTGAATGGCTGAACAGAAAATGCCCACGTGAAAGAACACACTGTATGTCTCCATGTATATGATGTTCAGAACAGGACCTATTACTCTACAGTGAGAGAGATGAGATGAAAGACATGGCAGGGGGTAGTCACAAAGCTACAAGGAGGGGTAAAAGGTGCTGTCAGGTAACCATCCCAAGGCAAGCTGGCTCACCATGGCTGTAGCAGACAGAACATTGGAGCCCTCGAAATTATCTTTGTAGAACTTTTCAAAAACAAACAGCAAAGGAGCACTCTTAAATTTCTCAAGTTCTTGCTCCTTTCTCCTCACATACTCTCCTCTGGTGCTCTTTCCCCACACTCTCTCCACCCCTTCCCCAGAGTGAGATCACCCTTTTATGGCTGCCTCCTAGACCCAGCAGAGTGCACTTACCCACCGGGCCAGGTGTGCACAATCAAAGGTAGGGTGCAAGACCACAGGTGCTGGTTGTAGGGGCTAATGGTAGAAGAGCAAATTTTCTGAAATCTCATTTAGATACACTACCTTGACCTGGTTAGTGCTACATGGCTTAGAACTGACACAAAAATACCTCAACTGTCCACTTAAGATCTGTGCATTTGGGGCTGGGCATGGTGGCGCATGCCTGTAAACGGCAGCCTAGGAAGCCATAGTCGGGGCCAGGTATCACAGTTCGAGTCCCGCCGGGACACGCAGCAAGACCTGGTCCCCAAAAAATAGCTGGGCATGGTGGCACACGCCTGTAATCCCAACTACCTGGGGAGCTGAGGTTGGGGATTGCTTGAGTCTGTGGTAGCCCAGGCAACGTGAGCCTGCGGTTCCACAGGCAAAAAGAGTGAGACCTAGTCTCAAAAAAGAAAAAAATAGCTGGGCATGGTAGCTTGTGCCTGTAAGCTTCAGCCTATGAAGCAGCCAGGGCCAGGGATCGTGGTTCAAGTCCCGCCTGGGACCCGTAGCAAGATCTAGTTCCAAAAAAATAACTGGGCGTGGTGGCGCGCACCTGTAATCCCAGCTATCTGGGAAGCTGAGGCTGGGGATTGATTGAGTCTGTGGTACGCCAGGCAAAAACAGTGAGACCTAGTCTCAAAAAAAATAAAAGATCTGTGCATTTGACTATCAACTATATTGTGATTTAACAACGCCATGAATAAATAAAGCTCTCCTAGCCCTACAGCACCACAGTGATACAAATCTCCTCCAAAACATCCTGCGGACCTGCCAGTGAACAGCAATAGTCTCACTGCAAAAAGGCAGCAACAAACTGAAGCCCTCATCCAAGTAACTGTCACTTCCCGTACATTTGTAGAGCATGTCAGAGGCACTTAGCTTCACTAGAAAGTCATTACCTGAATGTTCTTGGTCGGCTCAGATGTAGAACACGGTCCCAACACAGCATCAACCCCTCTTGCACTTTCTCCAAAGCCCACAGACAAACTGCACTGACACCCCTTCTGCATTAGTCTTCATATGCCAACACTTATTCTGGGTGAGCTCCTGGGAGACAGGGTTAGGACTCATTCACTTCTGTCTCCCAAGCACCTTCCGCATTGCATTAGCCCGGGGCTGATCCTCAGTAAATGTTATTGGATTTTGTTTGAACAATTCAACGTGTGTTCAATAAAATTCCCTGAATGCTTCATGGCTAAAGATCAAGCACCACAACTTCTTTCATATTCACCCAAGTTGATCCAAGTCTGCACACGCTATTCTTTTTTTCACTGGAAACTTGACTTAATCCCCCAATATGATCATCCTTGAAGAAATAAAAATGCTCGACAGCTTCCCCAAACTTAAGTCTGATTTCACTGCAGTCTATTGTTTTTTCTAAAACTTAAAAGAATTCTCTGCACAGACGATTTCCTAAGCTTCTACCTGTGTCTTCGCATCAGAAGTGAGAACCCAAGAGTAAATATCTGCCACGGGGGAATAAAATACAAGTCCTCCTCTACATGAGCAGCTTTGACTCTGTGATGAGTGTTGGCTTCCAGTGTCTGTTGTATGAATGACACACCAGAGACAACGTCATGCTAGCCTTGTCTACCTGGCCACAAAAATGTGGTGTGCAAGCTGCACTTGGCCAGACTTTTATCTCCTCAGTAGGAGAAACCTGCTGAGCTGATCAAAAGATTTTTGCAACAAAACTTTCCACAGGTGAATTAAGAACGTACTGGCTAAGAAAGTGGATTTGAATTTTTTTAAAACATGGTAAAGCTCTAGTCTCCATTCAGCTACTTACTACACTGAGATTTTTTTTTCCCTAGTAAAAATATTGTTTGTAATTTTTAATTTTATGGTTTTTAACCATACAAGCAGTACATAAATGTACTTGCATGTACATTATGTACATGCAAGCAGTACATAAATGTCCTTAGGTTATAAAAATACCACCGGTACAGGCACAAATAAAGGAAAAACTTAAAAGTTCTCATCCCTATAGCGCTCCCAACTTACTCACATCTTAGGCTCACATCTTACTCATATGCTGCTGAGGGTTTAGACTTTAATGTGCTCCAAGCTTGTTTCTACACATTCCCAATTCCCACATCCATTAAAAGTACGTACAACATTTTTGCTTGTCCAATTGTTTGTTTTCCCTATATCCCTCATATAAGTGAGATCGTCCCATATTTCTACACTGAGATTCTTTAACCTCGGTAATCCTTTCTAGACGACCATTGTATGTTTACTTAAATAATATGCCTACGCTCCTGATGCACCTGCCAGTGACCTTAACAATCATACAGGGGAAAAGTGAGGAAGATCTACAGGCAAGAATGAAGGCAACTGGTATCTCCTAGGTGATAAACCTTCCACATCTGACTCATGTTAGGTCCTCCCATCCTCCCATCCTTTCAAGGTGGGAAGGTATCTCCAGTATAAGGGTGGAGGAAGCAGAGGGACATGATCATGACAACAATTAGGCACAGAACAAGGACCTATGGTAAGGACCCCAACCCTCCCACCGCCACCCCTCAGCTCTCCAAAGGAGACTGAGACTCCACAAGCTGCTTCCTTCAGGAAGCTTAATATGCTCCATGTGGAGGCTGCCGTTTTCTGCATCATTACTTCTGCGGCTCTCTCAGGGCCCGGCTGGGTACAGGGCTGCTATGGCTACTGTTATAGCTGCTGTCTGGAAAACACATCACAGCTTTGGGCACAGAAGCGCCTGGTTAAGCAAAGCAGGGGATAGAAGGGGCAGGGAGAGAGAGGAGGGAAAGAGGGAATGGGTGAGCATGTGTCATGCACACAAGAAAGATGGTTGTGCATAAAAAATATTAATAGAACACAAAAATAGAAGAAGAAACTGCAATAACAAGAAAGAAAAGATAAACTCGACATCCAGAACAGAGGTCACATTTCTCTAATCTGAGTAGTAGGTATATCAGTACATTAGTCTCTACTTATTAGGATTCTATATGTACATATTTGAAATATTTATGTTAGGGAAGAAATTTACAGCTATAGAAACACAGATATCAATACAGACATATAAATACTTTCACATGATCATCAGGGAGATTATTACACAAACAATTGACTATTAACAATGTTCCTACAGGGGGCAGGAAGAAAGAATGGGGATTTTATGCTTAATACTGAATGCAATTCTTAATTCTTATGCTTAACTTGAATGCAATTTATTCAAGAAATAAATAAGGTAGAACTTAAAAGGACACTCAAGTTTTCAGTAATTACTGCAGTTTTACTCAGAGATGAAAATTATTTTCAGACTCAGACATTTCGATTTAGGTCGTGCGGCTCAGCACACTGTTCCCTTGAATACAGTTTTATTTGGGCTGCTAAGACAATACATTCCCACCCCAGTGGTCACTCCTCACTGCTAGCTGTTCCTCTTCATCTCTCCAGCCTAATTTTGTGGGAGGCTGATCTCTTCCAAGTCTTCTTGCTCTTCTGCTTGGAAGACATTCATCCTCTTGAATCTATTGCTCCAGCTCAGCTCTCATTCCTAAGTGCCAGACTCTTAGATTCAACTATTAAGGCCCATAGCGATGATCTCCAACCAGCTGTAATCTCCAAGTGTAATCTACAACCTCAAATCATACTCAAAGCTGAATGCCAGATGTTACCATAAGGAAATACCCTCGATTACTGACTGAAAGAGAACAGAAACTAATTTCTCATAGTTCCAGAAGCTGGAATGTCCAAGAGCAATGCACTGGCACATCTGGAGTCATTATAGACACACGCCCCCTTGCAAGTTACTGGCTGACAATTTCTTGTAGTATATCTTCATTGTGGTGGGGAGCAGAGAGTTAGTTCTATTTTATAAGGACACTAATCCCATTCATGAGGGCCCCATCCTTGTGATGTCAGCTCATCCTACTACCTCCTAAACACCCATTTCTTAATATCATTACATCATAAGCTTCACCACATGAAAGGAGAATGGAGATGGGAGGACAGACACGTTCAGTCCATGACACTCTACCACCAAAATCTACTCCACTGAAGTACAATCTTCTCTATCTTGTTTCAGAGCAGCCTCACACTTGCAGCTGCTCAGACTAACATCCCTGACTCCTCCCTTTCTAGCACATGCAGGTCATCAATAAATCCTGCTGGCTCCACTTTGAAAAGGTATCAAGAATCCAGTCACTTCTCACCACTCCCAACCTTATCCAGTTCTCTATCCTCTCTCAAACCTGATTAACAAGTCTTGAATGATCTTGCCAAATCCACCAGTCTCTTTTTCCACTGAAGTCACCAGATGACCCTGGTGGAAAGAAAAGACAGCGGCCTTGGCTGCAGGCCAGCAGCTTCACATCTTTATTGACATGCAAGCTAAGGCTCTTCCAGCGGCCCTCAGGATGGTCCACTATCTTCAGTCCCACTTTCCATCTATCGGATCCATCATCTCCCCTCCTCATCTATCCCATTCCTTGCGGACTCTTGAGACTTCTACGACTGGATAACCACTTTCTCAAATGCCTTCCCCAAGGAAGAACAGCACCAGGCACCTCTCTCGCCTCTCTCCAGTCTTGAGTCAAGTACCACTGCAGGGTGAATGAGTCGGGCAGGCTTTTTACCCTTCTGCTATTGGCCTCAGTAGCCAGCACCTGAGGTACTGTGTGCCTCCCATGACTGTACATGCCTGGCCCAGTGGGTTTGCTCATGAGTAAGTGTATTCCTGGGCCCAGGAGGAGGGGATAGTGGGGCGGCATCAATCCAGGAAAAGAAAGCGCAGATGGGAGAATGTCAGAGAGCCCAGAGAAAGAGAATGAAAACTCCTGGGAGACTGGAGGAGCTTGTCTGCCTCTCAGCCCATTGGCCCTTCCCTGGTCCCACCTAGCCTAGCTTGCCCGCTGGTCTTCCTGCCTGGTGTGCCCATGATCTGGTTCCTTGACAGCATGAGAGCTGTTAAAACGCATCAAGGACTACAGGACTCTCGTTGTCGGTCTGCTAGAACCAATGAAAACCCTACCCAAGTTGGGATGCCTGAACTACCCCTGGCCTCATGAACAAGACAGGTGCACCACAAACACCTTCCCTGTCACGTTCTCTCTGACCCACCTCCTTCACCCCATACCATTTAAAGTTGCATTTCCTCTCCCTATAAGCTGGCTCACTGTTCTCTCCATCCCTGACACCTTGCAACGCTTACATCTACCTGCCACTCCAAACATGCCGTATGAACAGTGATGACTCGGTCAGCCACGTGGTCTCACAACATCTTAAATGAACGTCATGTAAAGCAATGACCCTATTACGCTGACCCTGTCCTAAAGTTTTCAGAATGATTCCTGAACGCAGCGCCTTTAGACCGCTCGGCCATCCTGACTGCCTAGAATGATTCCTAATGAAGCAGCTTCCCCCAAAACTTCATGCAAAGGTCAGCCTTGTGTCTGAGACTGCCTGGGGAAGTCAAGAAAGGCCTCGTTGAGTTTTGGATTTTATTTTTTCTGCAAGTGAGAGAAGGCTTTAAAGGTTCCACCCGAGTGTTATCTCCAAATGCTGAAATTTCTAATGTTTATGCTTTATTTTCTTTTTGCCTGAGTAGTTATCATGATGACATTTTGCTTCCATGATCAAAGAAAACCACAATTGGAAATTACCCCCCCTCAAAAAAAAAAAGAAATAGAAAAGTCACTGAGTTCGTGGTTGAAAACATGCATCTGCCATCACCACGCAGAGAAGGGTGATGGAAGAAACCCGAGAAACACACGCTTTTGCCTCTGATCACATGCCAACTGAGCCAGCACCTCCAGCAGGCTGGGTCCTGGGGGCTGATTTATTATTTTTTTTAATTTACATTATTTCAGAAGATGGACTATCATCAGGAAATTTGGAGACAATTCACAACAAATGAAAACCATCTTTAAATGGATCGCTGAAAGATACAGGTGGTTCACCAGACTTCCAAACAAAACCATGTTGGCTCAACATACTGGTATTTTTTTTTATTTTGTCTAATCAGCAATCTGCACATAGCTCAATGCCAATGTCTGGCCAATTTTAATCATGTTTCCTGTTGAAATAATGTGCACTGTCTTTCTTTCACCTCCTAATCCTGGTGTTCAAGTGGTGAGAGTTGTTTTCAGGAGACTAGCAGACAGAGCCACAGGGGCATTTATCTAAGGCCCCAGGAATCCTGGAACTTGACGAAGACTATGAAGTGTGACTTCTTAATCCTTCTCTTCTAATAGCAAATGCAACAGCAAGAACATTCACGAGAGCCAATACTTGCTCAACACTTAGTTTGATCTAAGCATTTCGAATTAATACATCCTTTCAATCCTCCTGAAGCCTGTTATCACCATTTAAAAGCCTAAAGACAGAGGCACTAAGAGGTAACACAGAGTAAGTGGCAGTTTCAGTCCTGGTTCCAGAACCTGTATTCTTGTACCTCTGGGAATTACCACTGATGGCCCTTGTGCTTGCCATGGAGGTAGGACACCAGGCCTTTGGATCCACTATGCCAGAGGTTCTTTCCCTCCGAGCTGCCTGGCAAACTCCTGTTCAGCCTCCAAAGCCCATCTTTGGGAGAGATTCCCTGACACTCCCAGAATAATTAATCATATTCCTTCTACGTTCTACTTACCATTTTCTTCATTCATATGCTATTTCTCTAGCATGTCCATCATGAAATCAAACTCCCCTGACTTGACTATGAGTTCTATTTTGAAAGGAGCTTCATCTGATTCATATGTGAATTCTCTACATTCAGTAAATGTCAAGGAATAAATTAGTTTACAAGCTCTGAGATTTTCCTGGGTTCATTTAATTGACATAAATTTTATTAATTGCCTTCCATTGTAGGCACGTTATGTATTTAACTTATTTAATCTTTATAATCCTACTGAAGAAGTCACTATTATTTTCCCCATCTTGCAGATGCAAAAGGCAGAAATTTTAAAACTCTCATACAAGAGTTTGGAAGAACCAGAATTTTAACCCAGGCAGTCTGACTCCACATTTACTGCCCGCCCACTCATTGCATAGGTTATGAACTGAACTCTTCCCATCTAGATGCTGGAAATGTTGGACCTACTTCTTGTCATAAAGATGCCACACAAAAGCTACCTTCTTTCTTCCTCACATTAATGAAGGGAATAATCGCCTGGAGCATCTATGAGGGTACAGATCCTGTCTGCTTGATTTCCCTGGACACTTATTTTCCAGCGCAGGGCCTGTCTTTTAAAAGGAAATTCAATTCATATTTGCCAAATGATCAAAAACCACATTTTTTTTTTTTACATATAATAGTAGCACACACTATTCAAAGTAATATACAAACCGGGCACGGTGGCATGTGCCTGTAAGCTTCAGCCTATGAAGCGGTTATGGCTAGGGATTGTGGTTCGAGTCCCACTCGGGGCAACACAGTGAGACTTAGTCCCAAAAAATAGCTGGGCGTGGTGGCGTGTGCCTGTAATCCCATCTACCTGGGAAGCTGAGGCTGGAGCTGGGGCTGGGGATTGCTTGAGTCTGTGGTACCCCAGGCAACATGAGCCTGCGGCTCCATGGGCAAAAACTGTGAGACCTAGTTTAAAAAAAAAAAAAAAAAGTAATATATATATATATATATATATTATCTTCAAAACACCTATATGAGGAAGGCATTCTTTTTAGCCCTTTTTTATTGATGAGGAAACTGAGGCACCTTAGCATTAAAATGGGAAGTCAACACTCAAACTCAGAAAGTCTCTGAAGTCCTATAGTTTCCTGCAGCCAATGTATCAAACCACCACAGATTGGGTAGCTTCCACAACAGAAAGTTATCCTCCCACCATTCTGGAGGCTGCAATTCTAGCTCAAGGTGCTGGCAGGACCTGCGCCCTCTGAAGCCTCTCAGAGCAAGGATCCCAGTCTCTTCTAGCTCTGGCAGTTCCAGGTCTTCTTTGGTTTAAGAAGCACAACTCTGGTCTCCACCCCCATCCTTCTTCACGTGGCCATCCTCCTACACGAGATAACCCTACACACACACACACACACACACACACACATCAGCAATCACACATCCTTCTCCTTGGGACACTGTTCAGCCAGGCCTGAGACTAACTATCCCATGGTCAGTAGAGACCAGCACTGACTGCACAGTGTTGACACCAAGGAGACTCACGCTATGTTGAGCAAGAGTAACAACATGAAACAACAGTAACTTGAGAAAGGAAGACAACAGGTAGCCATTAAATGTTCTGGGGCTACCTGGAAAGCAGGGAGCAGAAGGGATGAATGGTTGAAGCAGCAGCTGAGGAAATCGAAACACAATTTCTGGAGTCTCCCCCAGTCAAATCCCAGAAACGGAAACAGCAAGTCACGGTCCTTCGTCTCTGATTCCAGTGGGCTGTATAATGCCCAAATTATTGTTTTAAAATGAAAATTTTTAACATGAATTAAAAGCCTGAACTTGAGATCCTGAACATTTGGTGAGAGCTGAACACAGGGTACAAAGAAAGGACGGACTCTCAAGAGAGATGGTTTAGCTATGGCAGCTAAGGATCAGCCGGAAATAATGAAACTAGTTGACCATTTATTAAGCAAAGAAAGGGTTATTTATAAGGAACTGAGCACAACTTATGAAGAATTTTAAAGGGAGGCAAAATGGCGAGGTTGTAATAAAATTGGTTAACAGGTCAACTTTATCGGTTCTTGTGAGGTAATTGGGCCAGGGGGATTACTCACAAATTGATTTTTAGCTCTTTAAGGAATGTTTTTTTAGGTAAACATTGGAGGGATGGCGACGCTTATCACTCTTCAGAGGTATTTATGCCTGCCCTGTTTCCAGTTTTCCAGGGACAGACAGATAAGGTAGTAAAATGAGGTGTTCCTCATTTCACAGCATGAGCCTAGTTTGGTCTGTGATAGCACCCAACAAACATTCTCCTTTAAGTATACTCAGATGGACTCCAGGTGCATGTATGTATAAAACTGGACTCTTAGTAGTGAACTTTATATAGTACATGGGCATTGATTTGCAGTGATGAACACCTAAAACTTATACAATGTCATAATGCAATGTTGTTTCTGTAAAAAAAGTTTTAAATGCCCCTCTTCTTAGGATTAAGGATTAGGATTCCACCCTCCTCAGTTGATGACATCTTCAAAAACCCTTTTCCAAATAAGGCCACAGTCACAGTACCAGGGGTAGCACTTCAAGACATCTTTTGGGGGGATAGAATGGGGGGAGGAGAGGATGAGGGAAGAAAGCGATGTCCCATTTCCCCCATAAAGAGAGATTACCCAAAACTGACTCAGAGGTGCACGAATGACTCAGTTTTTCTAACCAGTTATCCTCTTGATAACTCCAAGATTTGTCAGTTCTCAAATCACTCCTCTAAATTCAGAAGTGGTTGAAGGTTTGAAATTCAAGCATTTCTTTACACGTAAGATAAACATAACACAATCAAAACGAAAACATACTTTAAGTAAAAGAGAAATTTATCACAGAAAAGCAAGTATTTCTCTAGAAGTCAGCGAATATACCTGGAAAAACCATGGTAAAATACTACATCCCTTTCTGCTGTTCACTCACGACATACCTACACTTCTTATATTAAGGCAACAACTGAAAATGTTGACCCATGAACAACGATTAAATAAGTCACGATAGTGACCTACAATCACCTGATATTTTCTTCTAAAAACCTCTAACAGCAGTGTCCATTTCTTTCGAAACTAATGATGGTGGGTGGGGGAAGTGGAGGGTCAATCTTGACAGTTTAGAGATTACATAGTCTTCAAATTTTTATTTTTAAGAAGTTGCCTTTGAGAAAAATCTAAATTCACATCTATTCAAATAAATAGGTGTGTTTCCAACTTCTCCCACTGCAAATTCCCTATTCTTCCACAACCCAGCGGCAAACCAGTGCATTCACTCGATGCCAGTTATGCCTTGTTCATCTGATAATCATGAGAAAGAAGTACATTACATTCGCCACACACAGCAACCTGATGTCCTCTGATATACTGGAGATCCAACCAGAAATTTCCAAAGCAGGCAAATTCAGAATTTGGCCCTTGAAAGTGGGGAGCTGGGGAAAGTCACCATTGTGAACAACTGTTAACCAAGCCATGGCTTGGTGATGACTCTGAAAAGGTTTTCTTGCATGATTATCATTTATAACTAACTAAATGAATATATTTTGCCAGAATCACCTAGATGATAAAAAAAAAGACCACCCACACTGTCTTCTGGAATATCAAAATATAGGTTTTAAGCCAGGCCACAGGTGGGTAGGCAAAGCCAGTCAAAGTAAACATTGCAGGAAAAATACTACTACCTAAAATCAAATTCTTAAGCTTAATCTGCTTTCTTCTATTCCATCAATTACCCTGACTCGAACAGAAGTAAAAGTACTAAGAGGTTATTCCAAAGGACAGTTCCATCTTTCTTGAAGAATATTTTTTAAGTCAAAAAAGATCCTTTATCTAGAAAAAGACCCACTACCAACACGGTATAATTTAGCAAGCAAAGTTCTATTTTACTAGCACATTCCATTAAAATGCAATTTTCAGATTAATATATTTACAGAACATTTCAAGACAGCCAGTTGCTCACCCCTGGTGGCGGTGGCTTATCCTCTATAATTATAATGAACACATCCTCGGGACAGAATGCTCAATGATTAGAGGAAAAAAGCTGATTTATGTCCTGCAGAAAAACACCCTTTCAAGGTATGTGTCACCCATAAAAAGTGCAGACATTTTCTTTGCTTTAAAAAAACAATTAGAAAAAAATGCAAAGCCGTAACCATCACAACCAAATATGCTTTGTGCTTCAGGCATAAGCTTCCTCACACTGGTGGGTCCTTAGATACTTGGCAACCTCCTGGGGAATCCTCAATTTTGCCATCAGTTGCTCTTAAGTTTTAGGGAAATATTCATTTAAAATATTCATTTCACCGGGCATGGTGGCTCGTGCCTGTAAGCTTCAGCCTATGAAGCGGCCGGGGCTAGGGATCGCGGTTCGAGTCCTGCTTGGGGCAACACAGCAAGACCTAGTTCCAAAAAAATAGCTGGGCGTGGTGGCGCACACCTGTAATCCCAGCTACCTGGGAAGCTGAGGCTGGGGATGGCTTGAGTCTGTGGTACCCCGGGCAACGAGAGCCTGCGGTTCCACCAGCAAAAATAGCGAGACCTAGTCTCAAAATAAATAAATAAATAAAATAAAATATTCATTTTAGGGAAATATTCATTTAAGGGAGTGTGCGTGACTGCGTGTGTGTCTGCACTCACATTTTCTAAGTGCTTTCCCACATGGCGCTCCATCCCCACCATCTACATACAGCCCTAGTCTATCACCCATTCCTGCTACGCACCCTTGGACAACCTTGGTGAGCCTCAGCTTCCCCATTGTGTTTGGGGGTTACTACAGCGATGCCCTCATAGAGCTATGGGTGTAACATCCATCACAGTGACTGCTGCCACACAAGAAGTGCTCGACAAATATGAACCATTAATTTCACAGGCCCCTCCTCCTACAAGTGAGGAAAAAGCGGTAACTTGCTTAGAAACCCCATGCTGACAGAAAATGACCCGGGATCAAATCCCAATTTATAAGTCTTCTCAGTCTAGCAAACGATGACATGAAGCATCAAAGACATGGCGGCATGGTGGCCCGTAGGCTCTGAAACTAAAATTGAGAAAGGAGCTGTGAGGTAATGTGGTGAGAGCATGTCATTGAATATAATTATAAATGTCTCCCCATCAGCCTTTCCTAAAAGAAAAGTATCTTCTAAAGTGTTCAGTCTTAAGTGGGAATGGGGTGACGATAAAGGTCCATTTCTTTCTATCGCACGGTAACAAATGTGGAGTTCATTTAGGATGCCTGCCTAACCTATCGGATAGTTCACCCATGGAAGTCAAGTTGAATGCACACTTGCACAGTGTACCACCCAACCAGACAGGCATCATTCTAGATGTTTCACAGATGAGGACAGAGTGGCTGAGGCACAACCCCACTGACACACCCCCACACCCCCAAACTGCTCTGTCTAAATCTACAATCTGTGCTCACAACAGAACAACATGCCACGTCACAGAAAGGTTAGGCCTCCACGTGCTTGGCTTTGAGGGCACACTCCGTGGAGTAAGTGCGAAAGTGCCATAGTTTTTGGGACATCCCTACGAGCACTGATGTCACCAAATTAATTTATCTCCAGAGCAGAAGTCAATCATTTGCTGTTAGCATCACACAAAAGAAAGCTTTGGGAAAAGCAGGAGATCTGTATCAAGTTGAGGTGAGTGGCACCTAAAACTCTCCAGCCTCTGGAGTCTGCGCTCTCCGTCCCCTGTCAGAGTCTCAGTTTCCAGGGTAGAGAGGGCTGAGGTTAGAATAGTCTCCAGGAGTTTCCGTTCAGTGCAAACTAATTCTTCCTCTACTGTGTAAGTAATCATCAGAAGAGATTTCTTGAATCACAATCCCTGGGTTTTCTTTCTTAGACT
The DNA here is from genome assembly GCA_004024945.1 of Uropsilus gracilis. NCBI lineage: Eukaryota > Metazoa > Chordata > Mammalia > Eulipotyphla > Talpidae > Uropsilus > Uropsilus gracilis. The sequence continues at coordinate 60,342 of PVHY01008107.1, forward strand.
GAATTTGGTTTTAAATTTAAATTCAAAATAGAATTTGCCTTTTTAACTATCTTTAGGTGTACAGTTCTAGAGCACTAAGGACAGGCACAGTATCATACAAATTTCACCACCATCCAGTTCCAGAACTTTTTCATCCATTCCAACATACACTCCAAGCCCACGGACTATACCACACACCACTCCCCTTCCAGGCCTGGCAGCCACCACTCTACTTTCTCTCTCTATGAATCTGGCTTCTCCAGGAACCACACATAACACACATGTGCAGTATCTGGTGAGTGGCTGATTTCACAATGCATGATGCCAGTTCTCCTTTGTTCCCATTTAGCCTCCTTTAAGAAACACTCACAAAAGGCACATCCTTTAGAGGATATAAAAATAAACATCTGAGATGTCTTTTCCCTCCCCTTTTACTCATTGATAAAAGGACCTCTAAACACAAAAGATGCCTGGAGAGAAAGAAGAGACAAAAGTCAACAAAATCATCCTCATCCCACCACAGAACCACTCCATTTTCACTTGCACTTACATCCTCTCATCTTTCGCTTTATGCAAATGAAACTGTTATAATTATACCACACTGAGTAGTCTTCTTTCACTAAACCATCCATCAAAATGCTGTATCTCATTTCAAAAATTAGCCTTCAAGGTTTATGTTAAAAGGAAAAAAACATGCTTTTGTGAAAACATGTCTCCACCTAGCTCTCCTATGTAGAAACAAGTTTAAAACGCCTGAAGTTCTACTCTGATGTCAAGAAATTGCTCCTGACAAGACAATACCATATTATTTAACAGTTGGTACTACAGAAAGAAGACAACACCTTCACAAGTGTTCATATAAATACCATTTGAATGTTAAATATGTATGAACTCAAAATGTGGACATCCATCCTACCATCATCTCTCTCGATAGAAAAGAGCACAATAGCATCTAATGAAATTCTTGTTTTCTTTCCAGAAATATGATAGTATTGCTGCAAATCAACATCCTCCCTAATTTTTTTATTGTTTTTCTTGAAATCCATATGTCCTCAGAATTAAGGGGGAGGAAGATAAAATCCAATAAAACTGGCATCTTTTTTGTTTCATATTTCTACTTGCAGCTTGTTATATATACAATATATATAAAACAGCAGGATCTAGAACCAGTAAAAGGAAACGATTTAAACGGAAATAAAACTCAAGTCAGCAGGAGATGACTTTGTCATCAAAAGTTGATGGGAAGCAAGACTTCCTTTATTTACTTTAGTGGAAATAACCTCAAGTCCTGGAAAAAAGACATTTTTAGAAAACAACACTGACCCAGTTGCTAAGTCTCATGAATAACAACGTTTTACTTTTGTGAGACCACTGTGCATGTGTTTCTGTTCAAGCCATTGAAAAATAATTCCTTTGCATGAGGGAACTTTTTCTCCCGAATTTTGGGATAACAGATGAAGAAGGCATGGATACCGATCCACAGAGATGGCAGGCAGCATCCCTACCCCTCACTCAAAATTTCCTCATTCGTCAAAGCCGAGCACCAGCACATCAGAGTAACCCAACAAAGGCCAACCCAAAAGGACCTCCCATGACCAATTCAAAGTCTAAGTTATTTGAACTAGAAAGAATTCACAGGAATCTTAAGCTCTAATTCTCTCTACCCATCCAGGTTTGTTGCCCCTCCTCACTACCTCCTGATGGAATGTTTTGGGGGCTGGTTCACCCCTATTTGCAGCTTCTCAATTCTCTTCTCAGTTAAACCCCACTGCAACTTTCTGAAAATTGCCCCAAGCATAAAAAAAAAAAAAAAATCAGCACAGGACAGTAGCTTCCTCCCACCCTGACAACTGAGTCACTCTTTTCCTCTGATTTTGTCTACTTCCAAAAATATCCTTTCACGAAGACTCATCCTGGGCTTCCCCTCGAATGAAAATGTTCAGTGAATTTGCCCACCTGTCCCTTTCCCAGCTCGCTATGTCAGAGCAGAACCATAAACATCATGAGGGAATAAAATTCTTAAGGCAGACAGACCCAGTCCATCTGCTCTGACTTCTGGAAGGATCAAAAGTAAGCATGCCTCAGTGGAGAGGAAATCTAAATGTCAATTTTTTTAAATGGGGTGTAAGAGTAAAGAGCCTCAGCAAAACCCCAACAGAGTAGCCAAGTCTGACCCCCCCCCCAAGTTTATTTTTCTCATACCTGACATTCACCCTTAGTAATTCTCCCCATTCCCCTGAGAGCAGCTGACACCCAAGGCAATGGCCACCTACCCAAAAGAAGATTAAAAAATGAAGTCATGGGCCGGGCACAGTGGCTCATACCTGTAAGCTTCAGGCATGAAGCGGCCGGGGCTAGGGATGGCGGTTCAAGTCCTACCTGGGGCCCGTAGTGAGACCTAGTCCCAAAAAAACAGCTAGGCGTGGTGGCGGGCACCTGTAACCCCAGCTACCTGAGAAGCTGAGGCTGGGGATTGCTTGAGTCTGTGGTACCCCGGGCAACGAGAGCCTGCGGTTCCACGGGCAAAAATAGTGAGACCTAGTCTCAAAAATAAATGAATGAATGAATGAATGAATGAATGAATGAATGAATGAATGAATGAATGAATGAATGAATGAATGAATGAATGAATGAATGATTTAAAAAATGAAATCATAATGAAAGCATAGTGAAGTCATACTGAAGTCATCATCAAGTGACATCAAAAATCACTCATTAAATTAACTGAGGCAAAAGCACAGGCAGAAACAGGCTGAGTCCCACGGCCTGACAGCTAGGTCTCCCCTTGAGCAATGATCTCTGGGCTCAAACTGCTATTTATTTCTGGACACAGGTCAGTGGAACTGATGAAATGGAGACAGGAAAACCAACTTGAGGAATCCTGCCTCGGCTGAAGATCCTGCAATGATCGGAAAACAATGATGAGAAGAATGAGAGAAACGTGCAAATTAGAGGGATGAATCCAACACCAATTGTTGAGGTGGTTGGGAGCTGCCTGTCTCGAAGAGCTGGTTGTTCCAGGTAAGGCCCAAGAAACACTAGTTCAAAGACTATATAACACAGATCCATGACAAGTGCTGAATAAATGCAATGAACACATTTCTTTGCAGCCAAACTTCTAGAATAGTGGAATGAGGAGAAAGGACACTGTTTTCTTGTTTGATGGCAGAAACCTTTTTCCAGTCTGTCAGGTTTCAGTGAACACACATTGGGAAGAACTGCTTTGGAAGACATGGAAGCAAGGCTGGGAGCAAGGATTGGACAAGGGGGCACAGCAAGGTGACATCAATCCAACCTTCAGAACTGGGGGGGCAGCAGGGCTC
>PVHY01008108.1:0-63552 GCA_004024945.1 Uropsilus gracilis
TGGTGTAGGGGGGGGGTGGGGGGGGCGACAGGGAGAGGGAGCGGCAGCTCTTTCTAATTTGCACTGCATCAGCTAGCAGCTGTTTTAGAAGAAGCCTCTACTAGCCACCTGAAAACTTCTGCAACAGAAAAAGAAAGGGCAAAACAAGCCCTGTACCTGTGTGATGCTGAGTATTTACTGCTGGAGTTTACCTGCCATTAAACAAAATGGCTGCTACTCTGCCCCCCAGTACTCTAATGCACACATAAGTCACTCAGGGATCTTGTCAAAATGCAGATTATGATACGAGAGATTGGGAACCTAAGGTCTTGCATTTTAAGTCTTGTTCTGAGGAGACTCTGATTCAACTGACCCATAGACCACACTTTGAATATCAAGGATCAGTGAACTCATGGCTAATAAAACACAAAGGTCAGCTCTGGTCATGGGAGCTCCAACCTGCCTGGACCCTTCATCCCCATATTCCTGCTCCTGCAAACTTCAACCATAACCCTCCCACTTTGACAAAAAGCCCTCACCAAACCCAATCCCTAAATATCTCTACTGAAAAAGAGACAAAGGGAACATCCTTTCTTAGAGATCCTGAGATTTTTAAACTTGCTTCACTTCTCCCTAAAATAGAAGATCTTCATTTGGGGTGAAGACAGCAATTATTTTTCAGTAACTGTTTCATGCCATGCTGGGTGCTTTACTCCAGCATTTTAATGGCTTTTCCTAGCCACTTTATGAGACAGCAATTACCTTGTGTTTCACAATGGAAACCAAGTCTCTAAGAGATGCCTACCTTGTCCAAGAATGAAGCTAGTCAGTTAGGGTGTATGGAACTGCAACCAGGACTGATTCCAAATTCTGCACATGAGCTCCTTGCTTCTGAATTTCAAGGAACTTAATTCTTTCTGTCAATTAAGACATGCTTTCTAACTGACAGCCTTTATCAGATACTGTAGTACCCAAGGAAGAGGTGACACTGAAGGCACGGGGCAGCACACTAGACATCCCTTTGTTTTGAAACAGAATTCTACTACCAAAGAGTCCCATGGATGTCCTGCGGAGCGTCCCCTAATGTGACATTATTTCAGCTTCTTCAGTTGATTTTGGTGCCTGGTTGAATATTTGTAAAACATTTCTGAGTGTTGGGAACAGACTGACCATAGTTACTCCATTTTGTTAAAACCTTCATTTTGAGACCAGTGTCCTCTCCCTGCCCGCAGTGGAAAGTACCCGCTACAGCTGGCTGGTTCGACATCCTGTTTCTGCCTCCCTTATTTCTGGTTGTTCCTGACAAAAGTATTGTCCACCTGATGGATGATGGGCGCCAGCATTGTCCACCTGATGGATGATGGATGTCAGCATTACTGGAAACCCACAGTTATGGGAACATGTCCCACCATTATGGGAATGTGTGAATGTGTCCTATAGTTGTGGGAACGTGTCCTACACCTGCTTGCTTGTCTCACAATAGGGGCTGGTGGTGGTTCTGCCCTATAAAAGGTTGTAGCAGAGACTGTTTGGGGTCTCTCCTGCTGAGCTGGCTTTGGGGTCCCTGGTGCACCGGCAATAAACTTGCAACTTTGCTCTTTAGTTGGGTCTCTGTGTCTTATTGAGTGACCCGCGAGTCACAACACTGATCATGGTCTAAAGCCTCAGCGTCAAACCTTCTGCAGACTTCCAAATAGTGTGCTTTAAAATAAGTGAGGGTCATCACTCCCAGGAAGGAGATGGGCCAACAAGTCCATGGTGAAGGCATGACTGTCTTTCAGTGGCTACGGGGAGCCTGGCCTTTAAACCCCTGGTTGTCAGGGACAGACCCTCTGTGGAAAGACTAGGTTTGCTCCAAGGAGCCATCCTGCAAACTGAGTAACAAGGCTGAGGGTGAGGGTAGTGTGGGAGCATGGTACACTGCACTTCCCGCCTCTACCCCATCTCGTGTGTTCATGAGAGGGAAAGCCGGTGGGAAATGAAATGATTTTTCAAAATGTTTCAAGACCACTTTCCAGTAGAGGTTAACACAAGACAGATTTTACTGCTGGTGGGAGATGTTTGTCATGGAGATAAAGAAAGAGATGACAGAAACTGGGTCTCTTGTTTCCCGACAATTGTTTCTCCAAGAGGTCTTTTCTTAGAAGTTATTCATCCCTACACAGTTCGGCAGGATAAATAACTGCATGCAGTCTGCTGAGATGAGCCAGCAAACTAGACCATCAGGCTGGCGATACAGTCCACACTAAATTGCCTTTAGTGAACTCAGCGTTGACATTACGCCATTCGATTGCATTGAGTGGGCTTATAGGAACCAGCTGCTCCCTCCCCAACACTATAATTGTGCATATTGTAGATTATAGAGACACATCTAAGGACGTAGCTCACTTTCCATACTGAATAATTCTTTTCTAAGGACCCACAGTAAGTCAGCCAAAGAATACTATTGGGAACGAACATGCTAAGTCACCATGGCAATTAGGAATTTGGGGTTTTAACCGAAACTGGCTCTTATAAACTTAATGACGTGGGGGCAGAAATTTGTAGATGTATTTGGAGTAGCTAAGAGCTTGTAAAGAGAGACCTAACAGGAGACTTAAAAAGGGCAGGTTTCCTTCTGAGAGGAGAGTGGGTGATCTCTTTAAGGATTCACTGCTGGGATGACAGGACAGCAACCATTTCCCACTACCTGGTGTCTCCGATGAAGTTTTAGCTTGTCTGGCACATTGTAGGCTCTTTACATAGACAGATTGAGTGAGTGAGTGAGTGAGTGAGTGAGAGTGCAATTTCATCATGGAGAGAACATCTGATTTGCTAGCTTAGGTCACATAAATGACCCCTGGGACAGGGCGAGAAGTATGTTGGCAGAAGGCTCCACTCTAAATAAGGTGGTAGTTCAGACACTTTCCTAATGGAAGGGAGAATGGACAGAAGAATGACAGGAGAATGGGGCAGACAGTACCCAAGATGATGCTCACTCCAAACAGTGGACTGAATGGCTGTGGACTAAGAAGGAGGCATGTGGACTAGTTGTGGCATGGCAATGTCTTCTGGTCCAGTGAGCTCACCCCTGTCTGCTGATGTCTGGGAGGAAAAATTGCGGAAAGAGACAATGCTAAGGCTTTGTTGTCAAGTTTCAGGTTGGAGTGAGAGGAGGAAGTGGATAGCAGGGCTAGGTCTAAAAGGTGAAGATGTAGAAAGGTTGAGCATGTCTGGGGCTGGGGAGGAGAGCTGTGCTCAAACAAGAACACCGGAGACACATTTGATAATTAGCCACATACATTTTAGAAGTGAACCTGAACATACTTCTCCCATCATGCACTATAGCAAATGAATTTTAAAAGTCTAATGTTAAGGAAACCCTCTCAAGTATTGTAAACCCCCAAATGGATGGACAAGAGGTCTCTCTCTGGGCTCCAGCCCCAAGCCGTCTTCGCTTAACACAGCAACCTCGTTGCTCTCAGTGTTTGTGCACTTGCTGTATCATCTGCATGCGGTGCTCAGCCCCTCAGTTTTTGCCTGGTTTCTTCCTCAGTCTTTGCAAGGGTCACCACCCGATTTAAAGTAGTTGCTTCTAGTCACTCTCGGCAACATCAATCTGTTTTGTTTTGTTCTCAGCACTTCACATTTTCTAAAATAGTATTATCTGCAAATGTTTCCCACTCTAGAGCATAAATCCAGTAAGGGTGGGGAGAGGGCCTGTTTCACTTCTGCTTCATGCAGACTGAGACCAGCACCTGGCATCTTAAAAGTGTATAAGAAATATTTACTTAATCATCTTTATATTCATGGGATAGCCTGGTGTGGTTGTAGTGTACTCTTTTATTCCCTCACCTTCAACTAGATTTGTCTTTGCTGATATTGTGTTTTGTGTGTATTAATTGGTGAAAAAGATATTTTTTCTGATGTCCATTGTCCATTTCTAGTTACTGTCCCCTTATAATGAGTTGGAGTACCCTCTTTTTCTATTCTCTGGAAGAATCTGTATAAAACAAAAAATTATATCTAATCCTTTAATGTTTGGTAGAACCATCTTTTGAAGCCCTCTGGGCCTATAATTTTTCTTATGGGAAAGTTTTAAATGACTGCTTCATTTCCTTAGTAATTGTAAGACTATTTGAGCTATTTCTTTTTGAGGCAGTTATGGCAAGTCTTTTTTTTTCTTGAAGTTTGACAATTTCATTTACATTTTTGAATTAAATTAAGTAAAGTGGTTACTTCTGGAAGTTCTTGGGCTCTGTAATGGTTTCATGCATTATTTTATTTAAAATCATATAAAATAAAAAAGGATTAATGATAACAGTATGGTTAAAATCAAGGCTTATGATTAATCCCATTTTGTGTACTCAAGTTCCATTGAAAACATCTGTTTCCTGAAATGTTTGCTGAAAATGAATGTTAGCTAAGAATGAGTGTCTGTAGTCATCTTGGAACACCCCAGGAAGGATGTTCCCCAAGAGCCGAGCTTGCAGGCTCTCAGGGACACAGGTCAGCCTGAATGTAAAAGTTCAGGTAACTTTTTGCCCAGTGCAGATGATGGAAAGAGGTTCTGGAAGACTGCTCTGCCAAATTCCACAGTCTGGGATTGGACTTATAGCACTCTCAAATTTGAGGCATTCACTTCATCCGGGGTTAGGTAGAAGTCACAGCACATTTCCAGTGCAGTTTCCTCTCTATATTATATGCAGCAAAGAAGAGACTGAAGACTCAATCCTGGAAAAGACAGAATTGCAGTGAACTAAATAGCAAGTTGAAATGAAGGACAACCCTCTGGGGTGACTGACTTCTTTGCAGATGAAATTACTCTGTGACTTAAATGTTGGAGGCATTACCATGCTCAAAATGATTAACATGAAAGGAATTTCCAGAGGTGTGAAGAAAAGCATTGTCAAGTTTTTGAGTGTCATTAGTTATAACCAAGTTTGGAATTGATCGTGACATCATGCAAAACGGTGAAATATTTGCCAGCAAGGGGAGGGTGGAGATGCTAGAACCTGTAAATTTATGCTAGCTGAGCACTCATTGTGGGGGCGGCTGACAAATGGATTTACTATTTTGCCAACTCTAGTGAAAGTGTTACAAAATTTTGACAGAATCTTTTCTATGCAAACAATTGTCTTAAAAAGTTTTTATATCAATAACGATGATTCAACAGTTTTCTGAGTGACCACATAGCCAGAGACTAAATTAAAAATATTAGAAATGATTTTTCTTGGAAGCATGCTCAATACTGAGTCTGAGATTTTCTTCCCTCCCTAATATGCTCTCACTACCATCATCAACCTTTCAATATCCCAATATTCCTTTTGTATTTGAAAAGTAAAAGGTAGAGGGAAAAGGGCCAGGTTATTTTAGACAGCATGTGACGGGAGGAGGACCGGTCCAGAAATGGAAAGATAGGAAGTCACTCAATGAAAGCGTATGACCTTCATGTGTAAACTGGGATTAGAAAGGTCTGCCTGTCCCTATCCATTCCCGGTGGGAGTGCTATTTGAGCAGCTTACTGAGAAAGCTGCAATGTAGTATTCAAGCTCTGCTCTTTCCCCACAATAGGCATAAACTGTCCCAGAAACAGCTCATCTGTACGCTTTATCAGAACTCACAGGGGGAAAAAATGGGCAGAACGCTGCTCCTGGCGTTATGGATTTTTCTGGAAAACAGGGCTACGTCAAGTTCTTTGAACATATTTCTGGGCTGAAAATCCATGTGAGTTAAGTCACTTTCCAAGAGACCTTGCACTCAGAAGGTTCTGTAAGACTCACTGAAAAATAAAGCCGCAAACAGCAACATTTAAATTTAGAAGGATCTTCTGGCTGAGAGAGGTTTCCGAAAATAGCACAGAGATAATTTTGCCGTAAGTTTGTCAAACTTCTAAAAACTCCATCAGTTTAAGTGGCAACCAGACGCTTCCAGCAGCTCGGCGCTGTTTCCTCATGGCCCTGATTCGGAAGCGACAACCGAAGCCTCAGTTAAGGTTTCATCTTCTGTACGCCCATCACCCAATTACTGTGGGCTATTATAATTGTCCCCCCAACCCCCACTGTCGGATAAGATTGAGGCTGTGGCTCAGTCTGCTTTGGGGAAAGAGAGGAGAGGGAGGAGAGAAAAGCAAGATGGGGGAAGAGTTGTCTTCCTTTTCTTAAAAAAGTATTTAAACTATGTCAAACCAAGTAGACCATGACTTCCTACTTGCAACGAAAGCGTTCCCATCGAGTCACCAAATCATCCAAGCATCTGATCTCATCTTAAGCCAAGAAGCAAGGGACGTCCGTTTCTGCGAATGACAGCAATGTCACCCGCAAGGGACGCCCGGCACTCAGTTCCAAGGGGCCCGGTCACACGGGACGACGCAGTAGTACTTGTGGTGTCCGGGACAGCACCCTCGCTAGCCTGTCCACAAGGTCCCCAAAGTGGGGCGCAGCCGCCCCGCCAACACACGCCTCCGGAACACTGACCCCGGGGCCAGAATGATTTATCACTTCCCCGGCGAGAGAGAAGCCTCAGGCCAGATGGAAGCGGCGAGCCGGGAGCCGGAAGCCTGCAAGCGGCGCTCGGCGTCTTCGCAGCGCCCGTGCATCCCGGCGCGCGCAGGAGGCGGCTGGTGCGGGCCCCAGCGCACGGCGCAGTGGGCGGCCGCGGGGGGCATTTCCGCTTGAACTTTATCAACAACTCTTGCCAAGACCAGCGCGGCCGGAGCTAGCAGGGGCGCGCAGAACCCAAGTTTCTCAGCGCTCAGTGCTCCGGAGCTCGCCGAGCCCCGCGCCCGGAGCCTCGCCCGTGGCCGCCGTGGACGACCAGTGACGGCCGCCGCCGCGCCAAGGGCTGCCCGAGCGGCGGCGCGGCGGAGAGCCGGCGCCCGCACCTCCAGCCCCCCAGGCGGCGGCGGCGGCGGCGGCGGCGGCAGCGGCGGCGGCGGCGGCGGCGGCGGCGGCGGCGGCGGCAGCGGCGGCGGCGGCGGCGGCGGCGGCGGCGGCGGCGGCAGCTGCGGCCCGAGCCCCGCGCAGCAAGGGGGCGGGCGCCGATCGGGCGGGGGCGGAGGCCGGCGAGGCCGAGGGGCGGGGCCGCGGCGACGGACGCCGGCGCGCACCAACCCGGCGCGGGCTGGCAGGAGCCGCGCAGAGGCTGGGCCGGGCGCGCTGCAGCCGCTCGGCGGAGGGGGAGTCGGGGAGCTGCATCCTCCCGAGCGCCGCTTTCGCGCGGCGGCGGCGGCGGCGGCGGCGGCGGCGGCGGCGGCGGCGGCGGCGGGGGCGGCGGGGCTTCCTCTGTCCTGATACCTCGTTGGCCATCGGCCGCCGGTGCTGGGGGCGGGGCGGGGCGGGGCGGGGCGGGCGGGCGGGGGCGCGCCGCGGACCCGGGCTCCTCGGCCGGGAGCGGAGCGTGCGGGGTCTTGCCGAGCCAGTCGGGGCGCGGCGGAGCGACGGGGGCTGCCGGCAATGCCCGCCCGGGCACCTTCCGAGTGATGCGAAAAGAAGCTGTTGCCGCGGCCGCTGCAGCGGGGTCGTCCTGCGCCCCCCTTACCGCCGCCGGAGACATGGGCAGATTCTCGGCGCAGAGGCCGAGAGCGAGAGAGGCGGAGCCGCTTTGCCGGGAGCTGGGTCCCGTATGACCCCCTCCCCCCTAGCCGGCTCGGGCCCCTGAGCTCGGAAGGAAGCTGCGGTCCGGCGAGGGCGAGGCGGCACCGCTGGACCCGGGCGCCCCGGGCTCAGCCGAGTGGAGAGCGGGGCCCCGGGCCGGGTGAAAGTTTCCCTTCCCGAACAGCGGGGCGCCCGCTGCCCGGAAACTCTGCGCAGAGCTGGGAGCGCCGAGCCCTTCGGCCCCCGGGGAGGCGCGGGGACCCCCCGCGGAAGGGAGCGCGCCAGATGACTGTCTGGGGCCGGTGACTGTCGGGAAGAAAGCCGGGCCGTGATCCCTGGACGTTCCAGGGTGCGCCGGCGGATGCGGGTGAGCGGGGGAACCTGGCAGACCCGAGGGTGGGTGTTCCAGGGAGGAGGAGGAGTCGGGGAGGAGTCCGGGCGGACGATTGGGGGACACCCGTTCACTTCGCTTTTCCTCGCAGGTCTTTCCTGGAGCCGCTGCCATGGGAGAGTCAGCCCTGGGCGCCGGGGACCAGCCGCCGCCGCCGCCGCCGCTGCTGCTGCTGCCGCCGCGCCCGCCTCGGAGCTGCGGCCCCAACCCCCGCGCCCGAAGCCGGCCCACTGCGTCCCCCTCCCGGGCTGCAGGGCCGCCTCCGCCGCGCCGCCGGCCGGGGCTGAGCCTGTGATGAGCCGCAGCCCGCCGCGAGCCCTGCCCGCGGGCGCGCCCCCCAGGCTGCTCCCCGCTGCTGCCGCCCCGCGCGTCCTGCTCCCGCCGTGGCCCCGGCGCCCGGGTCGCCGCTGGCCCGCGTCCCCGCTCGGGATGAAGGTGTTCCGCAGGAAGGCGCTGGTGCTGTGCGCGGGCTACGCGCTGCTGCTGGTGCTCACCATGCTCAATCTGCTGGACTACAAGTGGCACAAGGAACCGCTGCAGCAGTGCAGCCCGGACGGGCCGCTGGGTGCCGCGGCAGGGGCGTCCGGGGGCGGCTGGGGGCGCCCGGGCCCTCCCCCCGCGGCTCCGCCTCGCGCGCACACTCGCCTGGACCCCCGGACCCCTTACCGCCCGCCGGTGGCTGCCGTCGGGGCGGCTAAGGCGGCCGCGGCGGGGCTGGCGGGGGCCGCGGCCCCTCCGAGCAATGGCACTGGAGGCTCTGCGGGCGGCAGGGACAAGCGTCAGCTGGTCTACGTGTTCACTACGTGGCGCTCAGGCTCGTCCTTCTTCGGCGAGCTCTTCAACCAGAACCCCGAGGTATTCTTTCTCTACGAACCGGTGTGGCACGTGTGGCAGAAACTGTACCCCGGGGATGCCGTTTCGCTGCAAGGTGCAGCGCGGGACATGCTGAGCGCGCTCTATCGCTGCGACCTCTCCGTCTTCCAGTTGTACAGCCCCGCGGGCAGCGGGGGGCGCAACCTCACCACACTGGGCATTTTTGGTGCGGCCACCAACAAGGTGGTGTGCTCCTCTCCTCTGTGCCCGGCCTACCGCAAGGAGGTCGTGGGGCTGGTGGACGACCGCGTGTGCAAGAAGTGCCCGCCGCAGCGCCTGGCGCGCTTTGAGGAGGAGTGCCGCAAGTACCGCACGCTGGTCATCAAGGGCGTGCGGGTCTTCGACGTAGCGGTGCTGGCGCCACTGCTCCGCGACCCGACCCTGGACCTCAAGGTCATCCACTTGGTGCGCGATCCCCGAGCGGTGGCCAGCTCTCGCATCCGCTCGCGCCACGGTCTCATCCGCGAGAGCCTGCAGGTGGTGCGCAGCCGTGATCCGCGAGCCCACCGCATGCCCTTCTTGGAGGCCGCTGGTCATAAGCTGGGCGCCAAGAAGGAGGGGGTGGGCGGCCCTGCCGACTACCACGCGCTCGGTGCCATGGAGGTCATCTGCAACAGCATGGCCAAGACCCTGCAGACGGCCCTGCAGCCCCCTGACTGGCTGCAAGGCCACTACCTGGTGGTGCGGTACGAGGACCTGGTGGGAGACCCAGTCAAGACCCTACGGAGGGTATATGACTTTGTGGGACTGCTGGTGAGCCCTGAAATGGAGCAGTTTGCCCTCAACATGACCAGTGGCTCGGGCTCCTCTTCTAAACCTTTCGTGGTGTCAGCGCGCAATGCCACACAAGCCGCCAACGCCTGGCGGACCGCCCTCACCTTCCAGCAGATCAAACAGGTGGAGGAGTTTTGTTACCAGCCCATGGCCGTACTGGGCTACGAGCGGGTCAACAGCCCAGAGGAGGTCAAAGACCTTAGCAAGACCCTGCTCCGGAAACCCCGGCTCTGAGAGGGAGAGGGTAGGCCCCTGGGAACCCAACTCCCTGGGGAGACACCCGGAGGAGGATTGTGGTGTGTTTAAACAAAAACAGCCCAGACCCAAACTGAGGAAGCCCACATATTCTATTATAGATATATAATATAAATAACCACGCAGGCACTTGCTGTCAGAGTTTGGAGTCATTGAATTTCAAGGAACAGCCAGAACACACCTCTCAGAAAAGGCAAGACTTGAAAGTTCTGAACAGCTGCCCTTCCTCTCCTCTCCCCTCTCTTTTCTCTCTTCTTCCTCTCCTCTGTCCTCCATTTCTTACCCTTGCCCCTACCGGCCTTCCATTTTGAAGTGGGATGTTGATTAAACCAAGATCCAGTAACCCAAATCTTGTTTACAAAAATTTCGTGGTATCTGTGAACATGTAAGAGTCCTTTGGAGGTGGGGGGTGTGGTGGAGAGAGGGGAAGTCAGCAGAGAAAAACCCCACTGGGCGTGACAAGCCAAGGAGGCAGTCTTCTAAATAGACTTGTGTGTAAAGAACAAAGGGTTCGATGTGGGTATTAATAAAGAAGGTAATAAATAATACCCTTTTTTACATTTGCCTCCATTACTTTGGATTGACCGGTATTGCTTGTCTTGTGTAGCTGCAGAATCTGCTCCTCTCATACCTTTTCCAGTCTCCTAGAGTCTAAGCTAACTTGGGTGGGAGCAGATTCTGACTCCCTGATCAGAAGCTGGGAGTTGTTTTCCCACATGTAAATCACAGCCTGTCAGGTGCCCAGGATAGGGAACCAAGCTTCAGACTCCAAAGGCAAAAACCAAGCCAGGAAGGGGAAGAAAAAAGTCACGTATCACTTTCCTGTTCAACTTTGAGCAAGGAAAGGATGAAGCAACCTCTTGAGGATCTGAAGGTGTTTGATGTTTGATTACCACTGGGGTAAGCTGGGGAGACTTGAAGCAGACTAAGGTTTGGCCCCAAAGTTAGTTCAGAAAAAAGAGTTTTAAAAGTATGTAATTATAAGTATGACATTTAAAAAAGTGACTGGAACACAAACCTCAAACACTAACGTGGGTATATTGTTGGCAGTGGTAGCAACTTCTGTTAGAAAAGTATGTGTGTGTACATGTAGATGTGTCTACAGTGTTTTTCCGCTTCTGACACAGGGCATGGAAGCATAGGAAAAAAAGTTTTCTGAGAACTAAAAAGTCACAGACTTTTCCTCCTCATGCTTCCCATTCAAATTAGTGCAAAGGAGAATTTGAAGTTATAATGGTTTGCTTGTAACACCCATGGGATATTTTTCGTTCACATTGCTTTTATCCTGCTTTCTAAAAAAGCAAACTTGCAAAGAAATGATATCATGCCATGGAGAATGTTAGCGCACCTTTTAGATATGAAAACTAATTACTGGGAGAAGGAAATGAAAGTGAATTATGAATTGGTGTTGGATTTTGAGATACAGTGTTTACCAGGGAGAGAACCATAACATTTTTCTGCAGTGGGAGTGGTATTGCTGTGATCCTGAGCCCATTTGTAAGGAAGCCATGGCAGAATGTCTGGCTACAGTGAAGCCTGAAAAGGAACAAGAGACAGTGTAGTGATATATTACATTAAACACGGTACAAGTAAATATCATTACAGCTTTATTTTGCTGTAATTTATTGTGACAGCTCTGTAGGCCAACCTGTATAGGTTAAATGCAGAGGATTTTATCTTAGGGGGAAAATGGAAAATAATATGCACCTGGGGAATATTTCCATACAAGATGTTTCCTAAGTATAATTTTAATTGCAATGTGAGATCTGAACTGTAAAGAATTCCAAAATAAAGAAGCACAGAGGTTAAAAAATGTATTTAGCAGTGAATTTTATAACATTCTACAATGGTTATTTCTTGATTTAGCAGAATAGTTCATGATACTTTGTTATTAAGTCAAGTTATGGTTATCACACGTTGATCAGGCTTTCTGTGATCTTTTCATAATAATGCCTCTGCTGAATTATCTTTAGCAGCAGAAGAATATTTGTAATAGTTTTAATTGAAACATACTTTAAAATTAAATGAGCAAAGTAAATATTAATATTGGATGACTGTAGATGAAATAGGTTTAACAGGAATTGAGACATCATTAAAAAGCAACCGTTCTGAGTAAAATAACCATATAAAGAAATTTCATGTGGCATTAAAAACAAATTTCTTATGGCATTAGAAGCAGCTCTTATCATTTAGTAATGAAACTTACGCTGCTTGATTTTTGAATGAAGTTGAATTCATTTCTATCTGAAGACTTTGCATAATAATAGAATGTTTTGGATCTTGTATTTATGAAAAATTAGATGCTGCGTGGACGTTTTGTAGCCTGCCGACCATCCATGGTTTCTGCTCGGATGAAATTTTAAACTCAATGCCTCACTGTCTTGGATCGGGTTTTCTTCGGTTAATTCCCTTGTTTTGTAGCAGCTGCATTCCCTCCACCCTGCCACTCCGGGTGTTGTAATTTGAAAAGGTGAACAGTGGCTTCTGGAGATTTGTACCTCGCTGCATTCTAGGAAAGAGAGACAGGTGTTTTTCCCTCTAAAGGCTGAAAGAGCCATCTCAGTGCTATTCGCTTCCACAGGTTGGAGAGAAGTCTCTGTGTGTGTGGGAGCGCGCACGCGCGCGTGTGTATGTGTTAATAAGCTTCTGTCAGCCTCTGGTACAAACAGACCGAGGCTACCACAAATTGCAGCAGAACTTGTGGCCCTTTTTGAGATTGCAAATGTGGAAGAGAATCACATTTTCCAATTTGGCAATGTCTGTCAGCAGAGGAGACATTCTTTGGAGCAGGCTATCAGGGTGATTTTTGTTTTCTCCTGCTGCCCCACTGATAGTATGCCTGGCTTCTCCCCTTGACTGTGGAAAACCTTTGCTAATTAGAAAACTCTGTTTTATCAAATGAGCGAATTTGCTCAGTGCGTTTCGTCAAAAAGTCTCTTTGGAACGAGGAGGTGGCACAGGCTGTGTGCTTGAGTTTCAGTGAGCTCAGAGGCCCTGAAAGGCTTCATTCAGGCTGACCTGTGGGTAACTTGCCTACAGGCACGGGGGCAAATCCCTTAGTGTCCAGTACATAGTGAGGATTTGATAAATATTTACTGAGTAAAGGAATGAACTGTGTAACTATGAAAGTTTGAAAGTGCTCAGAAGAGAGTGGGAGAATGTGTTACCTGTTTGGATCAGGTGCCAGCTGGTCACCATGCCAAGACATACAGGGTGATGTGTGGAGACCAATATTTCCCTCTGATAAATTGCAAGCAAAAATTAAGAATTTCTATTTCCAAATGCGGAGAGGTAAAAGTTTCCTAATGAGAAATTTGATTTGTGTATCCAACTGTATTAATAAAATAAAGGCAAGGATCAGAGTACATTGCGGAACAAATGGTAACCTGGTGCTGTTGGGAGGACTATAAAAATGTTTATTACTGAACCCATGCTACACACACACACACACACACACACACACACATACACAATTATTATTTTACTATTTTGGGTGTTGTGAATGTACAGACTGAGAATGGAGAAGTGCATTTCATGCTGACATAGCAAAAATTACTTCCAGAAGTTTGTCTTTTTGTGGGTGCTGAATGAGGCAATGACTGCCCATTTCCACGCACCCCTTGCCAGGCCTCGGTCAACTCTGTTCAGGGTTTCTGGTACACACAGTACAATTATGGCTGTTATCTTGCTGGTTTGGATCTACTGGGAAACTAAGTGAGGCCGCTAAGTTACTATTCTGAATGTGAGCAATGAAGTCTGATCATCATTTATAGAACTTATCAAGAGATGAATTCACAAAGACCAGCAGGGACATAAAAATGCTGAGCCTTAACATAGTTACAGAAAAGACTAAGGCTCACTTTGCCACCCTCTGCCAACTTTTTTTCTATTTGGATACAAAACATGCATGTGCACCAGCACACACAATTAAGTTTCTGCATTGTCTTGAGGTCTGAGAAAGAGTTGTTTTTCAACTAATGGGTATGTGGGGAAGGGCATTTTTACTCTTGAGCCTCTGGAGAGCTGGTGGCCAGTTACTCGATCAGATCAGAACCTGTGACAGCTCTGTGTCAGGATCCAGCGTGGACAGGAAAAAAATGACAATTGCAATTTGAGGGATGACTTAAGGTGTGTAATGGGATGTCCGGAGGTAAATGCGGTTTACCCCTTTTGTCACTTACCACGTGGAGGATCCTTTCAAATCTGTCACAGCTAAGAAAGTAATTTGTTTCCATACTTCCCCTCCTTTCTGGGTATCCCAGCTGCTATGTTTGCAGCTCAAGTACAAGCCACTGAGCTGCTTGTGTGCAGGCGGCAGTACAAGTGTTTAATAATTGAAATTACAGTAAATTAAAATTGACTTTTATTACATCTGATGCTATCCTGCATATCTTTAATCAAATTATGCCAAGGAAATTGTTAAGTTCTGCATAACACATTAAGTTTACAGAACAGGAAACTTTATGAACCAGTGTTTAGGGGCAGTATTGTTTATAAACTTAAAGGAGGCTCGAGGAAGCAGGAACCTGCCTGTATACTGGGCAGAATGACAAGAGATGGCCAAAATCAAAACTTAACTTTTGAGTGAACCAGTTGCTTGCCGTAAGATATCAGAATTGTTTTGAGGCTGCTTAAACTGTTAGGCTTGTGACCATCACCCTGGCAAGTGAATACAGGTGAAAAGGATCACTGTAATAAAAGCCACTCTAGGAACTAGTCAACAATGGCTCCCATCCAGTGTATAGATAGGGCTTCATAGAAGCTCATCTCCAGTAGTTAGACCTCTAGATAGGACCAGCTTCATAATTTGTGAGACTGTCTGCAAGATGAAAATGGAGGAATCCTTGTTAAAAAATTGCTAAGCATTTGCAGTTTGGCAACTGTGTAGAATTCAGCCTCTGAGCTTGGGGTCCGCAAACTGCACAGGTTGATGCTGTGAAACCAGTCCTGTATTCAGATACAGAGTCTGAAATGCCCAATACCAGCTGAGAACAAATAATGGAAACTTGGAAAATGGGTGTGAGTCACTGTGTGTAGCTTTAAAATGAAGACAGGCACACTTAGGTGCACAAGTGACAGAACTGCCAGGAAGTGAGTGCACACACGACAGTTCTTGATGACTGCAGCAAGTGGTCGACGATGCACTTCATCATGGGCTGCAGTTGGGGATGCTCTGGAGTGACCTTGCTCAGGATGGAGACAATCTGTGCTGTTGCTGGCATTCTTACAAGACAGTTTTAACGTCTCCCATGAGGACAGAGAGCTTGACTTCCTTGTCCTTGGTGTGTGGACACTGGCAAGTTCTGCTAATCAGTCATGCTAATGTTTCCATCCTTCTGAATGTACTGTGGGAATTTCTCCATTTGCTTCATGTATAATAGGAAGGGAAGTCTATGTTTGGGAAAACAGAAGACCCAGTCACAATAAACTTGAAGAATAAAGGTACAAGATTTGCTAAACCAACTGGTCTACCTGATCATTATGCAAATACAGTCAGATCAGTTTATTTTTATTATAGGTGTGATATATCCTGTTTTCCACTAAGTAACAGCATTCTACCCTTTCCACCCCTCTCCCGTCTTTCAATTCTCTTCTTCTTTGTGATTTCCTCACATACTGAAGATCCTGGATTGTTCTGTCCTCTAATCTTCCTTACTGCCTTAGCTATGGTTCTGTCACTGTGTAACCCTGTGGATTGGGATTCTCTTTTTATATATTACTTCCTCTCCAAGGGCCCCTTTCAGGAGGGAGGAGACTGCCTTCTATCTGTGTGCGCTTATCTCCCTGTTGCTGAAGCAGTATCTTGCTTGTTGGTCTTTACTGGCTGCTACAATAATAGATGTGACCCCAAAACCAGAACAAAGGGATTGAGCAGTACACACTTTATCAAAGCAGCATAAGCACTGATTTTTTGCATGCTAGTATGCCAAAGTGTCCTGATTTCATATGTGTGGCAGACAGAAGCTATAAAAACAAGGAAGATTAATATAGATGAGCATGAATACCAAACAGTGCTGTAGAAGGCCTCAACAGTGGTCTTCCCGTAGTAAAGTCTGAAAGAGATAAACATAAATTAGAGCCCCCAAAGAAAGGTACCAACTGAATTACAGTGAAATAAAAATGATATCTTTAAAGATTTTTTAAGAACCCAATGAAAAATGTGTTACTATAGTGAAGGGGAAGGCTATGTATTTCTCTTTGACAAGTGAAACTCACCTTTTCAGGAACTGG
This sequence comes from Uropsilus gracilis, assembly GCA_004024945.1. Taxonomy (NCBI): domain Eukaryota; kingdom Metazoa; phylum Chordata; class Mammalia; order Eulipotyphla; family Talpidae; genus Uropsilus; species Uropsilus gracilis. Next base: position 16,078 of record PVHY01008108.1, read on the forward strand.
AGGTCTAAATATTACATTTCCATTTTCAGTTGTCCCAGTTACTCTGGCAACTTATTCTTGCTTTAGGACTAAACTAGCTCCTGGGAGGAATGAAAATATTTGATGTTCTTACATAGGGGCTCAGTATGGTTGGATGAACAAGGGTATTATGTTATTCCTTTATAAAAGAAAAATAGAAACACATCTTTCTTTCTGAAATAATGGCATTCACATCTATAGTTTTGAGCCCTGTTATTTAATCAACCCTGCTTGCCGGCAAGACCAGTATCCTGCTCAGGACGTGAGCTCTGAGTGCACTTTGTATGGGTTAAGTCTTTGCTGCACATAGTTTTTCATTTCTATTTTCACATTTCCCAAGTGCCTTCTACATGTCTTGTGCTCTTTATAACTTTTTACCTCTATTTTCATTTCACTTTCAAATGCCCTAAGTGGCAATACTGATGATGGAGTTAACAGCAATATCACCATGATTCATCCTTTGTAGAGCATTCTTTATGTGCCAGTCACTGTACAAAGCACTGTAATATGTACAATTCCATTTGGTTCTCATAAAAATCCTATGGAATAGATTTTATTACCGTCCCCATTTTACAGAAGGGAAATAGAGATTTAGGTGGGTTATTTTCTTAAGGTCACGCAACTAGAAAGTGGTAAAATCTTTCTGCTTGATACATCAAAGATCATTTAAAGGATACTATTTTTCTTTTTAGGATAGTGATAAAATAGCAATTCTTTTTGTCCCAGCCAAATGCTTTCTGAGAAATGCTTTCTGAGCAGTGCATCCTGAAAGCTTGGGGCATGATACCTTTATTCAGAGAACAGGTGTGTTAGCAGTATCTTTAGAGAGATTTTAGTGCAGCAGAAAGAAAAAGGCAATTATTGGTTTAAGAGCTATTAGTCAAAATTCCTCTTAGAATGCCCTTCGTTTAGCAATACATGAAGGAGGCTATTTTAGTGCTGGGGAGAAGCACCGTGTGACTCCTGACCAGGAAATCTGGGATTTAGGGAAAAGAATGTTTGAAAGGGAAGGGGGAAGAGGTAAAGGGAGGAATAACAGGGAATCCGTGATGAGACAGGATATTGAAGTCCCAGGGGTGAACACCCTGCAGTGACATCCTCCCCCAAAGAAAAAGACAGCGAGGAGCCATAGGAAGAACAGCTATGTAACTGCAGCTGTCTGCCCTCCCTGGCGGTTGTCCCAAGCTTTTTAGCAAATGGTGCTGCGTGTGTGTCTGCTTTGAGGATGTGGTGCTTTGCAGGCTGAAGGGACCAGAGTAGTGCCAACAGGACGTCCTGCTACAAAACAAGTACAGGAGGCAAAATGCAAAGAGATGATTGCAAATTCACTCGAAGCAGCAATGCCCCAGGAATTGATGCCTGGAAGAATTAGCTTACCCTATGGGTATCTGGGTGTGTTTGAGGAGAGGATTTTCTCTCCAGTTATGAGTGGGAGCTTCTAGGCAGTCTTATTTATAACTGAAAGGATGGGGTAGCCTGAGCAGCTCCAGGTGCAGGCAATGTCTAGGAGGCTGATACAGGACTTGTAACTAGGGCTACATGGGTAGAACTCAGTGGGCAGGTGGAGACTTAGCAAAGTTAGGAAATGTTGGCAGGATATAAAAGCTGGGATGGCAGAGTCAGGCCAGTCATTTAATAGCATGGAAACTGGTGCAGAAAGACAGAACGATTTGGCTCTAGTTTTGGTTTGTTCTAGTTTTAGTTTAGTTCCGGTTTGGCTCTAGTTAAAGGAAGATCACAGACTTGAGGTCCTATTCCTGATTCCCAGTTGGAGGCTCTCTAATATGTTCTTGCCCTGACACTTTTCCTTTGATTCCTAACACTCGTTTGGCCACTGCAACATTTCTCAATGTCTTTGTAGAATGTTTAGGGTCAAAGGAGTGTCCTTTGGGATTCTGGCCAAGCTTTAGCAGATGACGTTGAAACCAAGCAGACAGTTGAGTTTCTGGGAGGTCTTTGTCGTTCTATTTGGCATCACTCAGGATTCTTTGGTTGCAAAACTGACTCAACTACATTGAGCAAAACAGGAACATTAACTGGAAAAGATGTGAGGAACCCACAGAATTGAAGAGCAATTAAGGAGTAAGGTTTTTGTCCTTTTCCCTCCACTCCCCCCTTTCCTTCCTGGGTTCCCCTCTCTTCGCCTTCCTCTTCTTTCTTCAGTTTCCCTCCTTCCCCTCCCTCTCCTGTTTCTCTCTCTTTCCTTTCCTCTTTTCTTCATCTCTGTTTTCTTCCTTTTCCCCCTTCTCCTGATGCCTTTTTTCCGTCTCTGCTCTTTGCTTAGCACCACACATTCAGAACCAAAAAGCCTGGAGAGAGCATTGCATGGACTGAGGATGGGTCAGGTGTCTGGCCCCTCACACAGGCACAATCTCTGACAGTTCCACCCATCTGCACACATCATGGGGAAAGCCTCCCACAAGAAAATCAGAGTGCTATCCCTATAAGTAGGTGACCACCGACAAATGAATCTTCTATATCTCTTTACATACGTTTTTCTTCTCTTGCCATCTTGAGTAATTGGGCTATTTTCTTTAGAGTCCATTATACACAGGAAGGTCACTCTGCATTGCCTTGCTAAAATGTGGGCAGAGATGTGTCTCTTTAGTAAATTGGGCCACCATGCTTGTGGGATGTAAATAAGAACATTCAGTTATTTAGTCTTAAGTAATCTGAATAAATAAGACTCCAGATGGAATTCATGTTGTGAACTTTATGTGGATACTGTGTTTTGTGATGTGCTTTCCTCCAGGTTTTAATAATGCCATCTTACACTTCCATAATGGTTTATAATTTATAAAGTATGGCAGATTTTGCTGGTTTTCCACCTACTCCCCATTCTCCCCTTCTTTCTTGCTCACAAAACCTTAATTTTATTCAAAAAGGCAATATGCTCAGCTAAAAATATTTTCCAGTCTCTCTTGTAGATGGGAATGATCACGTGATAGTCAATGAGATGCAAATGAAAATCAGCTGGAATTTGTTGGGTTTGTTATGTTTCTGAACACAGCTTTTTCAACCTTAGTCCCTCCCTCCTTCCCTCTTTCCCTCCTTCCCTTCCTCCCTCCCTCCTTCCATGCCTCCTGCCTTCCATGCCTTCCTCCATCCTTCCCTGCCTTCTTCCCTTACCTCCTTTTGTTTCTCTCTGCCTCCTTGCTTCCCTCCCTCCCTTCCTCCTTCCCTGCCAAGATGTGGAAACAACCTATGCCCTAAAACAGATGAGTGGATCAAAATGATGTTGATGCACACATAATGGAATACTACTCAGCAATCAAAGAAGATAAACTCATGCCATTTGCAGCAACATGAATGGAGCTGGAAGGGATTGTGCTGAGCAAAATAAGTCAGAAGGAAAAAGAAAAATATCATATAGTTTTACTTATAGGGGGAAATAGGAAAACCAAACAAAGTATGAGAAAAAATAGGCAAAACTAACAGGCAAACTTTAGGCCTGAGACACAAAGCAAGGGAGGGGAAAGGAAAGGGTTCAAAACAGAAGAGGGAAGAGCACATGGAAGAGCACGCAGCACCATGTCTTGAGTGATAAGAGTCGTGGGAAATTACGGGGACTAAGCTTGGGCGGAGAAATCAGATCACCCAGGAGAAAGACATCGCACCAGTAAAGAGAAATGCATGGTGGCCCATGCCTGAAAATGGCAGCCTAGGAAGCGCGGTGGGTATCGGGGATCGTGGTTTGAGTCCCTCTCGGGGCATTGTAGTGAGACCTAGTTACAAAAAAATAGCTGGGCTTTGTGACACGCACCTGTAATCCCAGCTACCTGGGAAGCTGAGGCTGGAGATTGCTTGAGTCTGTAGTACTGCGGGCAACGTCAGCCTGCAGTCCCATGGGCAAAAATAGCGAGACATAGTCTCCAAAAAAAAAAAAGAGAGAGAGAAAAGCTCAATGGGCCAAACACCAATGACTTGAAATGAAAGGGAGGTAGGAAATATTGGAGGGGGAGTGGAAGGAAGGGAAAAATGAAGGATCTTAACAATAAATATACAAATAAATCTGTATGAAAAATAAAAAAATAAATTAAAAATTATTAAAAAAAAACAAAAACAAACAAAAAACCAAATACCGTACAAAGATCAACAAGGATGTTAAAAAAAAAATGAAAAGATTAAAAGAAGGTAAAGAGAGAAAAGGTTGAGATTTTACATAAATACAAATACAAATGTATAGTTCTGTCAGGATGGAATATTGGACATGTGGTTCTACATGCACTTGAAACCCACATTTGTGAGATGGTACAGTTTGTTCTGGGCAAGGTAGTTGTGTTGGGATGAAGGTGAAGGAGCTAAAGACTAAGAGGGAGGATGGGTGACCCACATGAACACTGAGTCATGGATGATAGCAACAGTAATTCTGGTGCAAAGATCAGTGATCCCGTGATTTATCCCTGTTTTTTGGACACTACCATCTCCTACAACTTGTTCAGTCTCTTCTACCCCAATCCTTGCATCTATTTTCTCATGCCTGTGGAAGCTTCTATTCCACCTCCCACCAGTCTCCTTTCTTTGAGCACAAGTTATATTTTCCTGCACAGTTTTTAGTACTATCTTCAAAATATTTGATGTGTGTCTATCTATAACCCAACTTAATTCTAATCTCCTCAGGAGCAATTAAACTGCACTTTTCATGTCTTTCTGCTATACAGAAAGAGAATGAAATATTTCTAGAGGGACTGAATTATATCAATGGGTCATTGTTGTGTTAAAGGCCCCCCTGAAACCAAATCAGTGAGTAGTCCTTCCATACTGGGCACTGGGTACACTTTGTCCTAAGGCTGCACACACACACACACACACACACACAAACACACACATACACACACTCTCTGTTATTGATGGTGTTGATCAGGATCAGTGTTTTCTCTATGATCTCTTTGTATCCTGCACATGTTTCTATTAAACCTCTGAAATGGTGACTTGGGCATTTGGCTGCCCAGAATCCAGCCTCTGATTTTCTTTTGAGGACATCTGTCTTTCATTTTTTGTTACCTGTGGCTCTGCTGGAGCTGACTCTACCTCAGACTCTAGAGAGGTCATGTTAGAAGTCTGACTTCCTTAGGATACAAGGTTTGCTTAATGACTGAGTATGTCACCCAATTAGCCCACCAAAATATGTCAAGATTACAGGGGTAGGGGATTGTTCTTATTAAGAAGAGTAGGGACTGGCATCTATATTGCTCCCAAAAGAAGGGAACTGAACCATAGAAACAGAGCTGAACCAGGCATTGGTACAGAAAGGGAAACTAGGTGGTGTGACATCATCTAAGCCCAGCTTCAAACTGTACCTGACATCATCCTTACCTATACGTTGCAGTTACAGGAGCCAGTTACATCATAAACCAATTTGGAAGATTTTTTTTTCATAATGCAAACAATACTAGTGGATGCTGAATTTATTCAGTGCATGGTGAGTTGTCCCTCTTATTATATGACAAGTTTCCTGGAGGTAGAACCCTTGTCTTACATCTTAATGCTTTTAATAGAACGCACAGTGCTAGGCACTTGGAAACCTCCAAGTCATGTTTATTTAATGTGTATGGAAGTGTCTTGCATTTACTTTACAGCACGGCTACATAATGGATCCTCACACCAGCTACCTCTCTGCCCTGCCAGAAGGGAACCTGCATTTTAGTAGACTCCCCTTGCACATTAAAATATGGGAAGGAATACTCTGCAGACCAATAGGCAACTTCATTTTGCAAACATCAACCTGGACGGGTTGTGTGAAAGGAGGCCTCAGTCCAATGATTCTGGCTGCATTTCAGGCTTCTTTGCATGCATCTCTTGCTCCCAGAATTCCATAAATGTGTAGATAAAAATGTTCAGATAGCCAGGAATGCCCTCCTCCATTGGGCCTGCCTGTGGAGTGAGGATGAAGAGACCCCTAGGCTGGCTGATGCAAGCCTGAGACTTTTCTGGCACCACCATCCTGTAGGCCGCCAATGGACCCAGCATTTGTTTACTCATGAATATGTTAGCAAACCCTCTAGATTCCTCTTGTTTTGGGAGCCTAGAGAAGGCTAATTGAAACCTGAATTCTGTCACAGTCTAGGGAATACTACATATTAAAGTGAATTCTGGGCTTCCATCCTGAAGCATTTTAACTATGTGACTGATGCAAGTATTTGATTTTTAGAGAGTTTTTGAGCTTGCATTATTAGGAAGACTATAAGCAAACAAACATTGTGTGAGTAACAGAAAGTATGATGAATCTTTCTATTTGCTAACTTGTTTTCTGGTGATGAGAAAGTTTGATTTGCCAGACTTTCTAAAAGTTATGTTAGCTATAAATGGCTGTGCAGATCTTGTTCTTTTTGTCTGGTTTCTGCTCACCCCATTTGGTGAGAATATTTCTACTGTAAGAGTTTTACACCCAACCATAACATGTGAATTTTGAATGAATTTATAAAGACAGAGTCTCATCTAAGGATGGTATATGCATGTTTCTATCCAAATGTACATATGACATAAGTGATTTGCATAACATTTGAATAATGCAGGGCAGAAGGAATGAATCATTTCTTTTCTGTAACTTAAGCATTTGTTTCACAATGACTGTTAGTGAAATAGGGTAAGGAGAGAGGCTTTCTACTTTATAAAACTCAAAGATCATCTACCTGCTTCTCCCAGGCAGACTCAGACCAACCTCCTGCAGGTGAATGCCTTTTTCACAGACCAGTCACCTTTTGTTATTCAGAATTCCCGGCTACTTGCCACCAACTTTCCTGTGCTCTCTCTCTTCTGGACCAGAGAAAAAAAAGAAAATCTTACTGCAGTTTAATCTTCTTTGGGTCCTTTGCCACCATAGCCATTTCACTAAAATTTCAATCCAGAACAAACTCTTAAAGTGAAAAGAACAATTTATTCCAAACTAAGTTATTCTCTCTCTCTCTCTCTCTCTCTCTCTCTCTCTCTCTCTCTCTCTCTCTCTCTCTCCACCCTCTCTCTTTCTTGACTAGGTCTTGTGCTCTTTTACCCATGGAACTGTAGGCTCACGTTGCCTGGGGTACCACAGACTCAAGCAATCCCCAGCCTCAGCTTTCCAGGTAGCTGGGATTACGGGCATGCACCACCATGCCCAGCTATATTTTTTTGGAACTAGGTCTCATTATGTACCCCCAGTGGGACTCAAACCGCGATCTCTGGCCCCGGCTGCAGCTTCCTAGGCTGCTGCTTACAGGCATGCGCCACCATACCTGGTCCTAAGCGATTTTCTAATTATTTACTACAAAAAGAAATATAAGAAAACCCTGATTACCCCAACATTGTCCAAAACCCCTTAGTCCTTTAACTCTGTTCATCTCAGCAAATGTCCAGTCAATCAGCGTTCATTAGCATGTGTTCCACACAGAACATCCTTTCTTCTTCTTGGTGTGTTTCAACTTTTCTAAGCAGGTGCTTGAAGGAGTGATGCTATCTTTCCCTTGTTGTACTGTTCTCATTTCATAGTAGAAAGAAACTCCGAAGTATAGGCACCAGCAAAACTCATTTTCTTCTCAGGCCAAGCTCACATGGCCTCTCCAAAAACATTTGAGTTAAACTCAGTAAGACAAACTCCAACATGACAGTTCAAAAAGACAAACTCTTCAGCTTCCAGGAGGCACATTCAGCTTATGCTTACTAAAAGCCATGAGTCCACAGGCAACAGGCCCATGGCTGGGCTGCCCGCCTCAACCATGTGATCTGGACTTACATTCTCCTTCTTCCCAGAATGCAGACCCCTAAATCACTGATCCTCTTCATTGTCCTCAACCTATATTTATCTATTTCTTGCCAAATCTTCCTGCCAAGAGGACTTGGCATGAGGTGGAGGGTAGGGGGTGGGGAGTCCTGTCAGGCAAGTATGCTAATCAAAGTACAAACCAGCTCTCTTTGAAATTTGCAAGTCTATAGTCACAGAAGAGTACTCCTTACCAAATGTATGTATCAACTATGCCAATACCAGGCTTCTTCCCAGTCTACCAGTGCATCAACGATGCTAATGAAGGCACCCAGAAAGGGTTGATGCCCTGGTATCATTCCGAGACTTGAAGCTAAGTACAAGAGGGGTACATTGTCTGTCTCCTAGATGTTTTCTTTCCTGTAAGCAGGCAGTCACTGACTCAGCATGTTCCCTCAAGGACAATGCCTGACACTGCCTTTGGCAGTTCTGTTCCAGGCTTTTCAAACCACTTAGAATAATCTCTACCTTTGACAATGACTTTTTCCAGCCTCCATTTTTCAGTTGTGGGCTACTTCTCTGAACTACAAGAATATTATGGTGCCTGCTAATATCATAAGACTTTTAGAGTTCCTAACTGCTTATAGTTATTAGTTCACTGCTCTGAAGGACTATCTTGGTGTGGTAGCTCACATTCTAATGTGCAACATTTCACCCATCCTTTGTTTCCTTTGGAGCAGGCGAAGCATCTTTATTTGCACATTTTTTGATAGCCCACATGGTTCACAACTTCAATAATGGCAGAGAGCAAGGAAGGCCACCACAGATTACAAGACACATTGAAGGACACGCTCAAATTGGGGTAGCCTGAGGAAATTCCCCCTTGACAGGAGTTCTGTACACCTGACCACCTGGTTCTCACCAGTGAAGATGGGACAACTCAGAGTGTGGGAAAATTGGACAAGCATGGCGGTAGATGGCTACCTAGATCATAGGCCATCTACTTATATAGAAACGCACACACATCTATGTGTTTGTATGCCTATATTTTTAAGGAAGCCATTTCATAAACAATTGCATTTTAATATATCAGAACTGACAAAGTGTGGGACTTGTGAAACAGGCTGGGATGCTGGGAACAGTCAGGCTCTTTGAGATTTGTCAAGCTGGTGATTGGCTTACTTTCCAAAAGCAACTTTCTATTCATAGTGAATAAGAGGAAAAGATTTCTCCTCCTTTGCCTTCCAGAATGACGGCAATTTGCTGACTTCAGCTGAGGGTGCCATCCATTCATTGTGCTGTACCTCAGTTCAGTCCTCACAATGAACCCCCGAGATCATCACTTCTCATAGCCTTGGTTCCAGGTGAGGGTATTTCTATTTCAGTATCATTTAAATCAGCTGACACCAAATGATTCTGGAGAAATTGTGTTTTGGAGAAAGTGTTTTATTAATCAGAGTGTAGCTAGCACATAGTGACCCCTTTGTTAATAAGACCCACATTTAAAACTCAGTTGCACACAGATACTGTTTTTTAGAGATCAGGTCCTCAAGTCTTTATACAAACACCCTTTGATGCTAAAACAAAACAAAGCTCCTTAAACTGTTATCTTCTACAGTAATATATACTTAAAAAGTAAGGATAAAGACACCGCTTCTACACCAAAATAAATAAGCCTAGAAAATCACTCCACACACCTGTCCTGCAAGAGGTTCCTGAAGTATTTGGCCTGGCTACCTGCCGCAAAGTTACTCCTGGAGAGTTGAGCAGGCATTCCAGGGGCACAGGTCTGCTGCGTTCCAGGAGCACAGGTCCTCGCTCAGAAAAAAGACATTATTTCAAAAAAGAAAGAGACCAGTGGTCCAAATATTGATTTACGATTTATGATTTGTAGAAGGAGAAGAATTGGAGTGACTGGAGTGGGGAAGGGGAGAGGGGGAGCGGGGTGGTGGTATATGGGTGCATCATTGAGGGGAGGGCCATACCAAAGGGGAACAATACCTATACAGATATGACCAATGTTGCATGAAAATAAGAAAATGAAAAATTTAAGACATTGCTTCTATGTGACAACTATCACTGCTTCATGTGATAGGAAGAAAAGGAGGAGGAAGGAAAAAAAAGGAAGAAGGAAGGGAGGGAGGGAAAGAGGGAGGAGGGGAGAAGGTGACTGAGGAACCCAGACTTGGTTATCCAGACACAATACACAAATCTGGCTATTGAACAACCTGCAAGAGATAAGAAATCAGGAAGTCATTGCTTAAAAGTAATGTTACCCTTCGGTGACATCATAGACAAATATGGGCTGAGGACCCAGGACCAGTACCAGCTTATCAGGAAAGAGTCCCTGATGTCACTTTAACTGTCCTCGGGTATTCACAGTTTGCCTTTTTCCGGGTGGTGGTCTCTGATGAGAAGGGCTACCCTGAGCAAGTTGAGGATCATTCTGAACCCTGGTTGTCACTGGCTTTGTAGAGTTGACAAGAAAACGAAGTGAGACCAACTTCTGCTATAACCTAATATTTAGAGTGCTTGATAGTCTAACATTGAAACAATTCTTCCTCCCTCAACCAAACAAGAGCCAATCTTCAACCCATGAATTTATGTTTAAAACTGATTTAAGAGAGAGGGCAGCAGCATCAGGCGAGGAGAGTTGGGTGAGACAGGGGTTCTAAGCCAGTAGTAGGAAAAAATTAGGATTAGGTTTGAGATTAGGATTCCTTTTGTAGAACATCCTTAACAGATAACTTCTCTTTATTCTTCCATCCGAGCTTGATATTTCTCTCTCTCTCCCTTTGTTGAAACCTGGGTAAACAAAACAGCCCACAACCATATCCTTTGCTTACCTTCCTCAAACAAACAAGAACAAACCCTGAATCCACAAACATGTATTTAAGATTCTGATTTGGAACTCAACGGAAATGGTATTGAGCAAGGAAATTTAGTGTTTTTGTTAAAATGCCCTTTCTCCTTGGCTCACACAATTTTGCCTACAGCTCACAGGGCACCAAAGGAATTAATCTGGAAAAAAAAAATCAAAGGCTTTTAACATTAAACAGCCTTTTCATGTTCATAAGCCATCTGTGCTGTGACTTCAAGCCGTGTCCTGATGTTTCCACACCAACTCTCCTTGCCCAGGAGGTGAGCCTGTGCTGTCTCCAGCACAGAGACACCAGGGAAGGGTCGCTGTGGTCTGCCAGCTCCACTGGGTGTCAACTCGGGTCGAGAACAGGACAAGCACTTCCAGGCTCTTTTGAGGGGCCCATGGCATCTGGATTCCTTTCTCTCTTAAATTGTGGGTCTGGTTTTATTGCTTCTTTCTCTACTAGCTGCCCAGTTTTGGGTGGCAGGGGGTAGGGGGTTTGGGAGCTGGGGGTATATATTTATATACAAGATTATTCTCCTGTTGGGCTACGCACCAGTGGCTGAAACATTCAGATATTCTCAAAAATAATTATTTAATAAATCAGCAGAAATACCTAGAGGTGTAGTATACAAAAGACACAGATTGCAAAAGACTGTACACTCTTACAGTGCGCACAGTCCTAGGGGAGACAGAGGGAGTACTGATGCAAGGTGAGAGGTTCCATTGTAGGGCAAATTTGGGAAACAAGGAGGCCTGTATGGAGGGAGGAGTATCTAATCTCTACTAGGTAGTGCCAGTGAGGCTCAAGAAGACTTTGAAAAAGAAGAAATATCTCCCATAGGTCTGAAGGGCTAAATTGGAAATCTCTAAGGGGTTGATGTCAAGGCATGTGGCAGAGAGAGCCAAGGGTGAGAAGGCCTGGGAGCAACGTGCAGGGCTGGTGGGCAGAGTGGGGAAGGGCGGTGAGGCTAAAAGAGAGCTGGTGGTGGCCCAATCTGATATCTTTCTCTTTGGTGGCTATGGAGATCCCAAGTTATAGCAAGACTCATACCTGCCTGGAAGATAGAGTGGATTTCCTCACTTCCTCACAATTGGGTGTGGCCGGTGTCTCGGTTTTGGCCAGTGAGAAGGAAACAGAAGTGATGTGGATCCTTTCTTGGCTGTGGCCTTAAAAGCCGTGCCCTTCCGCCTTGCCTTTCCTGCTTCCTTCAGGCTGGAATACGAATGAGGTCATAAGCCTTCCGGGAATGGGCCTACCCTAGAGAGGAACCGGATCTTGACACTGGATGTATCTTCTCATCATGAGCTGTTTGTGTTCAGGTGCCAATGTAAGGAAAAATAAACTCTGATTTGAGTTTTTGTTAATTTGGGTCTCAATTGCTTCCCAAATCCTTTCTAAAACTGTTGGGACTGTCAACACAGCTTTATTTTCATTCAAATATATATATATTTGAATATATATATAATATATATATATTTTGTTTGTTTGTTTTGTTTTTTTTTGAGACTTGGTCTCGCTATTTTTGCCCGTGGAAACACAGGCTCACGTTGCCCGGGGTACCAGAGACTCTAGCAATCCCCAGCCTCAGCTTCCCAGGTAGCTGGGATTACAGGTGCGTGCTGCCACGCCCAGCTATTTTTTGGGACAAGGTCTCGCTGTGTTGCCTTGAGCCTGACTTGAACCGCAATCCCTAGGCCCAGCCACTTCCTAGGCTGAAGCTTACAGGCACGCGAAATAGCTCGAGGTAAGCTGGATCAGATGTTTCTTCCACTTGAATAACATGCTTATGGAGAATCTGCTGGCTGAGAAACCCTATAAAACCCGGGGCTGCACAGTGTCCCCTCCACGGAACCTAAAGCTATGAGGCTGTTGGGGGACTTCATAAGCAGAAGAATAATCGTGATGCTAAAGAAGAGGATGTTTTAGAGCAGCTAACAGTTATCAGAGCTATGTTTGTGCTGGACACCATGCGATGTACTTTCATGTAATTAATTTTATATCATTCTCACAACAACCCTATAGCTTCACTGTTTTAAAGGTTTCATTTAGAGATGGGGGTTTAAGGGGTTAAATGACCCGTCCAAAGCCCCATTAAAAGGGTTTTCTCACCATTTTCAGAGCAGTTGGAAGCTGGGTCTGAAGCAGCCTCTGGCCAAAGTATGGTTAAGATTAATAGGTTACTGCAGGGGTTCATGTTTCTAAATCCTGTACTTTAAGGTCACTGCTGCCTGCCTTTTAGTGACTGACTTCTCAACTCGGACAGATCATATGGCCTGGTATTTATAAAGCTGCCTCTAATATCCAGCCCCCCCTACTTGTTAATTCCAGTTCAACCAGTATCCCAACTAAAAGTAGTTTTCTTATTGTTGAGTACTTATCTTTGAAATAATTTCAGGGTCAAAGAATTACCAAGACATTGTCAAGAAAGGGAATTGTCATATCCCTTTCACTTAGATTCCCAATTGCTAAGATCTTACTTAGTCCTAGTACAATTATACTGAAATAACAGGAAAATGAACAATGACACAAAGTCTAGGGATCTTACGACCGTTTGTTTCTCATTGAAATCTAATGTTCCTTTTCTGGTTTGGGATTCAATTCAGGATAATATGTCGCATTAGTTGTTATGTCTTTCCTTAATTTCCTTTGATATATGACTGTTCCTTCCTCAGACTTTATTTTTTAAGAGCATAACATTTTTAAAAGAATGCTGGTCAGTTATTTTGCAGAATGTCCCTTAGATAGGGTTTGCCAATGTTTTCTGATTAATTAAATACAGGTTATGCAATTTTTATAAGAATATCACAGAAGTGATATTTTGCCCTTCTTGTACAATGTATCAGGAGGAACATAATAAGTTTGCTTCATAAATGTTGATATTAACTTTGATATCTTGGTGGAGGTGATGTCTGATGGGTTTTTCTCTGGGAAAGACTATTACTTTCCCCTTTGTAAGTAACTAATCAGTATTTTGTGAGGAGACACTGTGAAGTCATGTGACTATCTTGTTTCTTATAGTTTTGCCTGTTAATTTTAGCAATGATTGAAAATTCTTGCCTGGAACAATGATTACTATGGCATTTGTCAAATGGCAATCTCTATTTCCATATTCCTTCAGTATTTATTAACCAGAACTCGATTACAGAAAAGTACTTTACCATCTCTATTATTTATTTGTTTATTCAATTATTTCTTTATATTCACTATAACATTTTATTTTATCCTATGGGCAATAATCTACTTTAATCATTCTTTTTTGTTTAACTGCTGAAATTGCCCCAAAATTGATCAATCAGTTCTCCATTTGATATTTCTTTTTGACACATTCACATACTTTTTGAGCATTTCTGACTTTTTGGCCTTGTAAAATGGCTCAGGTTCAGCTTATACACTTCCTTACCTGTCCTGGAACCAACCATTTTTCTAAGGTATTATCACACCTTTTGTAGGAGAATGTTACTTGGAAACTAAGATTTGGTCCTCACCCACAATAGTGAGTCTTGATATAAGTGAACCACATTTCATTCTCTCCTGCTGAGTTTTTTCTTTATTTTTATTTTCTAAATAGAGGCAGTGGTTTACGCACTGTATATATTCAGAGATACAGGTTCACACCTCTTTATTAATATGTTACCATACTACCGCACCACCAAAGTACTCATAGTTCTCTACCATACAGTTTCTTCCTTATTATCAATTTATTTTTATAAGTATCTATGAGATGTTAAGATATAAGCTAGTATTCTAGTAGTTACAAAAAATATCACTGCATATGATTATTTTTATGTACTGTATTTCAGCAAATATTTACTGACTATTTATTGCTCTAACAATTCATCTCTTTGCCTATGAGTCCCAGAATAGATTGCTACTATAGGCAAAAATAGAAAAGACAGATTATCATGATTTTATACTCATCTCTTTTGTGTGAATGGAACATATACATTTAATTCCTTATCAAGTGATTAAGTCCATTTGCTTAAACTACTGGTCAATTTTGTGGAGCCAAAATCATTTTGGTATCTTGGCATACCTGCAGGTAATTTTTTTCCTTTCTCCTTTTCCTAAGAAATCTGTCCTTTTAAAATGTAAAAAGGAAAAAAAATCATCTTGGCTAGTTTTTGGGTATTAATAGACCCTAATTAGCTAACTACATTTAAAATGTTTTTGAAAATTGTGTTGCTATGTCGATACAACTTTAGTTAGAAATTCAGTTTCCCAGTTCATAATACACTTGTCAAGATTGTTGAATTCTATTAAACCTCAGCATAGCTGAAACTCTGGAACACCCATTTCCCTGGAGGATATCAGAGTTCTATGCATAGTCAACAGATAATTTATGAACTCCTCTCCTCCCACTGCAAAAGCTAATCTATTCGCTTTTGGTGAAGGATGCCTCTATTTCATTTTGTATGGATTCCTCATCAAATTCATGCTATAGATCAAACAGGAATAGAGTGAGGAAACCTTTGGAACACGATTCAATCATGTTAATTTAGCGAAAAATTCCCACATGGGTAATGCAGTTAGAGCAATCATATAAATCAAAATACCTAATTCTTCTTATCTAGAAAGTAAAATTCTTGCCTATATTATATGTGATGAATTTGATGGCATGACAAATTAAAAAAAAATGCATGATTTTGAGAGAGAAGTAAGGAGAAAATATAGTCTGCTCAGGCAAAGTATTTTGTTTTTTACTGTTGCTTAGAGTCAGTTTTCCAAAAGAGGACCAATTCTGGTATGATCAAACTGGGTTGTTATAAAAATAGTTGCTTTCAAGACCTACACCTAAATCTGCTATATACCAGACTTGACCATGCTACTGTCCTTCTAGAGAGAACATTCCCAACAATTTTAGAAAGGATTTGGAAAGTAATCTCCATCATTTCCTGTGTGCCTGAAGGGATTTATTTTAACAGAAGAATGCTTCTGATCAGTTGTTCTTCCCTTTTAATTGTATTCAGAATAAATAACATCTACTCAAGTCTTCTACCCTAGCCTCTTGAGATACAGTATGATAATGATTTTTAAGTCAATTGGGAGCATCATTTCTTCAGCTAGATATAGAGGAGATAAACTTCTCTCACTCCACACACCCAGCTTCATCCTGTTGGCTCCTGTTGCCCAGCTAATAGTCTTCAACATCAATTCCCCTTTGTAAGCTACCTGCAAGGTGGATATAGTTGCCATCATGAGAAGTATGGAACAAGAAACTTAGGATAAGGCCAAATTAGCTGGCAATAGAGAATGTGATCCTTTAGGAGTTATTGAAAAACCTAATAAAGAACCTGCTGGGCACAGTGGTGCACACCTATAATTCAAATTATTGGGAGACTGAGGCCAGGAATCACTTGAGTTCATGGGTTTGAGACAGCCCTGGGCAACATAGTGAGACCTAGTTGCTAAAAAACAAAAAAAAAAAAAAAAAAAAAAAGAACCTGGTTTTTGTCAAACACCTTCTCAGGACCCCTCTGTCCCTCTTAACTCAGTGTGTTGTTGCTCTTAGTAGTTACCCTAAAGGGTTCAGAAAGAGGTTCTATAAACCAGTCCTTGTACCTAGAAATAGCATTCTTTTCTAATAAACATTTTATTATATAGATACTTATTTCACATCTTTGTAATCCCCAGGGCTCTCCCCTCCCTCATGGTTCCCTCCCTCACCCATCTCCCTCCCCCCAAGTTGTGAACTTCAGTTTGTTTTGTAGCTTGTTTTGACTTTTCCTCCTGGCCTTTTGTTTGTTTTTCCTATGCCCCATGTATTAGTGAAACCATTTGGATTCTGTCTTTTCTTTCTGACTTGTTTCTGCTAATATGATTTCTTCTAGGTACATCCATGTTATCATAAAATCATCAACTTTGTCATTTTTAATTGATGAGTAATATTCCATTGTGTATATATACCACATCTTTTTCATCCATTTGTGTGTTTTGGGACATTTGGGTTTCTTCCATGTCCTTGCAATTATAAATAGTGCTGCCAAAAACATTCAAGTACAAGTGTCTCTTAGTACCCACATTGAAGTCTCCTTTGAGTAGATTCCCAAAAGAGCAATTGCTGGGTCAAGTGGTAGTTCCATTTTCATTAGTTTGAGGGTCCTCCACACTTTTTAGAAAATAGCATTTACCTTCCTATTCTCTCAGGTTCCTGTGCCCTTATGATTTTCTAGGCTCTCTTCTTCAATAAAGTGATCATTTTCTGTATAAAAGACATGCCAATGTTATATTCTGGAGAACTAGACAATCTATTCAAGAAATTCTTCAGTGAGATCTGCCATAACATGGACATATTTTGATGGTGATAAAAAAGGAAACATGGCCCAGAGTCACCACAGGGCCTTTGCACTTGCAATATCTTCTGCCTTGCATGCTGTTTCTTTGCAGGGCTCTTCTCTTGCTATTCAGGTCTCAGTTTCAACATACCATTCACAGAGAAGCTTTCTGACAATACAGGTGCTTTCTCCTTCCTCAGTTGTATTTTCTTCATAGTAGTAATCTTAATGGATATTATCTTGTAGGTTTATTTATTTGACACTGAGAGCTAGAATAAAGACCCCTGTGAGCAAGGAATTTGTCTCTTTGTTCATGAGTGTAACTCCAAAGATTAGATTAGGAGTAGTAAAGACCTAGGATGGGTCTGCAAGGCTGGTGTTTGTTCATATATACATCTATCTATCATCTTTACTTAGAATAAATAAGACTCTGTCATGATCTCAGGTATACAGCAAAGTTGTAAATTCCCATCCCCATTGTTCTCTGTCTTTTGGAATTTCATTATTATGACCATGCTCTTTATAGAGATTATAAAATAATGGATTTTGGTGACAAATGAAGAGTCATTTACTCTTACCTACTTTCAAGTCTTCTTCATAACTGAACATTACATAAATTAAGTAGTTGCAAGTATCTGGGCCAGAAAATTGTCAACTGTGCTTGGAATGTACATTACCCCATATGGCATTACATGACGAGGGGGTTCATTACTCTGCTTTGCTGTACTCTGACCTTGCTGGACTGGCGGCTGCTTCTGAGGGCCTGAGGGGACTCTGTGCCCCCAACCACCTTCTTGTGTGAGCCAAGATGAGGCCTGCCATCTGACATCTCCTTCTAGCTCCTCTCTCCCCACTCCAATTAATATCACAAAAGGGCAATGTTTATGCAAAACCGCATGCTGAAAGGCCTTTTGCTCCTAATTTAAACTATTAAAATGCCATTAAGAATTGCACAGCACATTTCAGCACTGCTTTCCTTCATTATTTCTTGTTGAAGAACAACCACGTGGAAAGGAATGCATTTTGTTTCTGTACAAACTAGAGCTCATTTTTTCAGGATGCTTTATTATGCCCATTGGTGGAATTTACATTCCCCAACCCAATCTCCCTACCCTAAGATGGGGTTAGTAGCTTTGATTTCTGTCAGTGGAAATAAGTACAATCAATACAGACATACTGAAGCATTTATTTCAAGCATTTGACTGAAGAAATCATAGTGGCCACCACACTGGAGGCAACCTTCATTTGAACTATGGAGCATTTTGGAGCCTGTGATATTTCTATTCTGTTTGTTCTTTCCTTTTCAGTAAAGCATCAGCATTTACTGTACCACAGCCAATACCTCATCAGAAGTTACACTGGCTGCTCAACTTGCCAAGCTGGTTATCCACAGTCCAGTTCATATGTCACAGGAAACTTCTTGTGAATAGATAGTCTACTAGCAGGGCTTGTTATTTTGAAATTTTGGCCCAATTTATATATATTTTTTGAGATTAAAACACACGCAGTTTGAGCTCAGCTTTGACCTTTTAAATTGCCACAAGTTAATCTTTGACTAAAAGCATGGAGAGTGGGAATAATTATATTTTGTGAAAGAAACAGGTTATGCGCACAGAGGGTGACTGCAGTTATGGTAACGTGTGTCTTAGACAACGTTTTGACTCCAGAAATGGTATAAACAAAGAAAAACAGTATTTGCGTCCATTTACATTGAAGAAGTATGCTTAGATTCTGATGGCTGCTGTGCCAACAAGCTGCTCCTGGGTATTTCCCTGTGCCCACTTTTCTCTGTGTGAGTGATGGTTTCCGTCAGCAAACTGCCCAGGGATGCTGGGTCAGGAGGCAGGGGCCTATCCCATAGATAGACTCTGTGATTCATTCAGGGAGCAGGAGTGGTTGGCTCTGAAGTCAGAGTTCCTTCAGGCAATGTCTTGCTGACCTTTGAAGGAAATGCAGTTTTTGCCTCCTCTGCCCTGTTAACTCCCCACAGCTGAGCGGAAGTCATTCCTCTGGGATCTGCCACTTCCAGCTGGAAGGGACAGAAATAATAACTGTGCTTGTTTGGAGCCAGCTCAGTGCTCAAGGCTTTGTATCTTGGAACTCATCCAGCCCTCATGCCCACCCCAGTGGATGGCACCAGTTAGCACTGCTTTATGAATGGGAGAGACTGAAGTGTTTCACCTGGTGGGTGCCAGAAATGGGAGTTGGAGCCAGGTGTGCCGACTCTAATGCCCAAGGACGACTCCAAACTATCTGTGCGACAGTTGGCCAGTTTTCTGAGGGATCCAGAGTGTCCAGTCCCACCATTTGCCTGCCTGAGTAAGTACGCAGAAATTCCAGAAATTTCTAAGTCCGAATGTACAAGGAAATACATTCTGCTGGAGAAATCGATGATGTTTCCTTTCTGGAAACATGTCAAGAACCCCAAGATATTACAAAAGGAAATCTCATGAGCTGAGACTGTAAGTCATTGACTTTTTAACACACATTGATATGGGGCTTCCCAAAGTCAAAACCTAAGCCAGGATGGGGTTACTTCAATGATACTGTCAATGCCCATGACATGGAGTCTTTCTCTTTCTCCTTAGTTCCATACTCTGTGCTGGCAAATGAAGTGCCTCCTAGAAATGGAGAAAAAACACAGGGTTTAGTGGCATAAAATGAGCATTATATGTCTACTGATGAAAAAATAGATGGCTCAAGCAATTTACTGGAACTCTGACTTCCCTAGTTATAAAATGGAGATAATTACAAGTTCGTCATCATCTCCAGTGATGGGGCAATATTTATCCTGTGAAAGTGGGCTTGCTTCTTGGAAGAGAGCAGACTCTGAGGAAATGAGCTGTGGATGAGGCCACCTCTCTCCAGGATAAGCTGGGCAGATTATCCAAGTGAGGATCCCCCTCCCGCACCCCTGTTGTTTGTGAACTGATCTGTGACAGTTGCAGAATTGCTTTCTCCTTGGCATGTTGTTGTGAGAAGTGTAGCACCTTCTCTCATTAGGATGGAAAAGTTCTGCTTGTCAGACTCTTATGGGTTCCGTGATGTCCTGTGTACGTTTCCTTTGAAACTGTGGTTGAACGTTACTGTTTCACACATGTTCCTAGTGAGCATCTCAGGCCTGGGTAAGATACTTAATTCATTCATAAACTGGTGAGATCTGGTGAATAGGAATGTGGGTTCTTCACTTATTCCTTAGATAATTCAACCTTAGATAATTCATCACAAAACACTTGAAGGCTCTGTTTTCAATTCAGAAATGGGAAAATGTTGCCTTCTTTAGAAGAGTGTTAAAAGGGTTAGAAATAATGTAAGAAAATCACCCAGTGGACTGCTGGCAGGAAGTAGAGGCTCAATAATTTATACCTGCCATCAATGATATTTCTTGACTAGAAAAAGTTAGCCATTTTCACAATTGGCTCTCAAATTTATATCATTTCCTACAAATTATAATTCTCCCAAGCACTTAAGGACTATAATATAGTTATTAGTAAACATTTGCCTATTTTGTGCCTCACTAATGAGTTTTGAAGGAGACCTTGATGTACTTCAAACAATGGGGGAGGGAGAAAACACTGTGAGCCTGAATGAGGACCCTGGGTCCATGTGTCAGGAGTAAAGGACACAGCCACAGCCCACCTACCACCCTGTGAAGGCAGAACAGAGTGGTGGCTACTCTCGTGACCGTGGGGTAGCTGACTTTGAGTGCCAACTCTCATACTTCCTGTGGAACTTTAACCTCTTTGAGCTTTAGTTTTCTGAGAAGTGCATGACAGCATTTACCTCATTGGCTTATTGTCAAATTTAATTGAATTGCTATATTTATAGCACTTAGAGTGATGCCTGATAATATTTAACAGATGATTGCCTGCATAAGTTGGAACTGATATTTATTTATTGGGCATATTCTATATGGCCAGTATTGTTCTAGGCAGATGAGAGACTATTTGAGAGAACACTTGCACTCTAGATGTGGGGGCAATACATGCAGGACAGAAGAAGCATGAAGGGAAATATAAAAGAGGAAGGAAATATTAACTGTGCCAGGAATGGTGGCCAAGGAAAGTTGCTCTGAGAAAGTGGCAATTGACATGACTTATGATGAAGGCAGTGCGATTTCAAAGTTGGAGGTAAAGAAGGCTACATTATTTTTTTCTTTCTGATTGAGGTACCACTTTTAATAATACTGTGTTTTTAAAGTACAACTTCACACCTCAATAAATGTGTGATAAGACTTTATTGTACCCATTACCAAAGATCTAGTTATCACCCGCCATCTTGCAACTGAGCCCATCTCCCCCTCTATCTAATTCCCCTCTGGTAACCATCATTCTGCTGTTTGAATCTAAGGGCTTGTTTTTCTTTTGGTTGTTCTTTCATTTTAGAATGCTGTGCTTTCAAGATAATTTTACTTGTGGTTAGGAACTCCCAGAGATATGTTGTTCTGTTGCAATTTCTCTTAATGGCATTGGAAGTTGGAAAGTTATGGGAACAAATAATCACAATGGTAGACTCTGCAGCTGAGGCAAAAACTAAATCAGATACATTTCCTCATTTTTAAGGGACTATTGTTATTTCTACCCACCAAATAACTCTAAACTTGCTTAGATCCACTTTATAGATGTGGAACACTGAATTACAGATAAGATTAATTCATATATAACCTTATATCATTATATATTGTATGTCAATATAAAATGCTCTCAGGCAGTTGTTTAAATTCAGTAGGTAGCAACACTTGCACTGAGTGACACATTCACTCTGGTGCTACTGGTTGTACATGCTACAATTAAAGTAACTGTCACAGTAACCCTGTTGTTGTCTTTATTTTCACTTTAATAACAGAATGATTTTGCTAGGAGATGGCAATACATCCAACTGAGATGCACATCTCTCAAGATTCCCTTGCAGCTATAACTGGCCATGTGACATTCTGATTGCTGAGTTTAAGTGGAATGCTTCTGAGGGTTTTTTTTAAAAAGAAAGCATTTGATTCTATATGCAAATATTTCCCCTTTCTGTTTCTTTTCTTCTCTGGAATATAGATGTGATGACTGAAGGTGCTGCAGCTATTTTGGAACCATAAGGCAATAAACATGAGGCTAGAGGACTAAAATACAAGGCGCAGAAAGAAGAGCTGAAATTCTGATGCCAGTGTTGAGTTTCTGAACATTGCTGATGCCCAGACTGCTGATGCCCAGGCTGCTTCTTACATAAGACAAATAGATGCTTATCTATGTAAGTTCCTGGTGATTACATTTTCTTTTATTTTCTGCTGCACATATTTCTAACTAATACAAACTGTTTCCATAATAATATACTGACAGATATAAATAAATTTTTGCTTTTTGAAATGGACACTGAATTTTATGTGAAAACACAGGGTATATGAGAGGATAATGAAAACAATATACAGTCTAGTTCTCCGTAGGAGAATTGGCCTTTTCAGCTACTGCTTTGTCTTGAATTATGGCATCTGGCCTACTCTGCCTTTTGTTCTTTAAAAAAATTTAAATTGAAGAAATCCATTGTGAGGTTGTTTGCATCTCTGTGTCTGGATAGGCTTTGTTCTGCTCCCATTTAGCCTAATTTCTTGTCCTGCTTCTTTTCTTATTGGTCACATCCCCCAGCTTTTTCTCAGCTTGGTTTGCCACACAAATATTGCTCTCTCTTGGTATTTATTTTAGAGGCAGTTCTTGTCTCTTCATTTTGACCAGAGGTGACTTGAACTAAAGCCAAGAGAATGGCCAAAGAGTGACTAACTATTGTCCTATTTGTTTTTCTTGATCCTTTTTAGAAAAATCTCAACAAATAATATATTCCTAGGTTATAGTAATATCTCAATTAAACTCCCTTATTCTAGTCTCTGTTAATTTTAGCTGCATAAGAAAAATAGAGTTTAGGCAAAAGGCTCCTGGTGCATTGCAGTTTGGTGTCTGGTGCTTCCTAGCCACCCCTGGTCATGACTTGGAAAGAGCAACATAGTGTTGGAAACAGCATCTGCCTATTCCTTCACCATTAGTGAACAGGTCTTTATTCACTCTGATGTCTGCAAAGATGTGACTCTACCTCAGACTTTTCCTTGTTTTTGTCCCTATTTGCCCAAAGATTTACCAGAGAAGATAGTCCTCCTTTCTCATAATGAGAGGTCATGTGAAGAAAGTCTGGGGTGAAATACAGAATTACAATCACTATTGTAAACTTTAATGTGCAGAAAAGAATCATCTGAGTCCTTCCTTTTCCAATAAACATATAATCGCAATCTAAATCAAGAAGTACCATGTATATCTGCAAATGCCAAAAGTGGTAAAAGATGAAAATGAAATGGGCTTCTTTCTACAAGCACACTTTGCTGCTCTGTGTGCTCCCAGGAGACTGCCTGCTGCAGGAGAGATTCAGGTAAACGTGTTGAGCAAAAGGGACCTTTTCCCAGTCTCCAATTTCATTTTGCTTCCCCCTTTGTCCTTGTGTTATTTATGAGAGAAGCTGAGGAGTGAGCTGCTGAGGCACTTTTAGCATATGCTCCATAAGTTTTATGAACCTCAATTGAATTTGCGTTTTTGTCTCCTCAGCCAGGCTGAATACCTCCTTGCTGGAATATAACCTTTCAGCCTGCTGAAGGCACTGAACACAACCTCAGCCTGCCCAGCCAGCTTAGATTCTTCCCAATCACTTGCTTCATTTCCTGAGGCAATGGGGCACCTGAGATGGGACACACTACTTCAGCTGAGACTTTTGAGAAGGGACATTAGTCATCTCCTCTGCCTAATAAATACTTGTTTCATGCATTTGGCTTCTGACATCATTTTCAGAAGGGAGGCTGCCTTTTCTCCATGGAGCATTATTTCCTCATGCAGTTTATAAAGTGCTAAGTGACCTTAAAATGCTCAAGAATCAGAAGCCAATGAATTTACTAGGGACAGGCAGGGGAGGCAGCTGTTTAATAATCAAACAAAATTGGTAGCTGAACTACCCAAGTGTGGTTAATATTTGACCCTGCTGGCTTTCTCAGCATCAGAGCATCCTCTTGAGAACAACCTTTCATGTGGGCCCTGGAGAGGAACAGAGCCCAGGTACCTATCATAAAAACAAAGAGGACAAAGTCTCTTGATTCTTTACTCCTTGTTTGATTGGAAAATGTAATGCTTCCACCAGGAGTTTGAATTTTCTAGGAGTGATGCAA
The DNA here is from genome assembly GCA_004024945.1 of Uropsilus gracilis. Classification (NCBI taxonomy): domain Eukaryota; kingdom Metazoa; phylum Chordata; class Mammalia; order Eulipotyphla; family Talpidae; genus Uropsilus; species Uropsilus gracilis. The sequence goes on from PVHY01008108.1 coordinate 40,093, forward strand.
AGACTGGGATTTGATGGAAATGCGTCAAGACAGAGAGAGGCGAGTGGTGTTGGCCGCACTTGGGGATGAACCAACAGCGTTCTGCCTGCTCGAGAAGTTCTTGGTTTCCATTTTTTATGCCTGTCTTCCAAACCCAGGTCTTTAGTCTTTCAATCAATTTCAAGAGTGACCATATCCTTTCAATATACAAGGTGTGAAGTTGAACTCCCCCACCTAGCAGGAACACGAAGGAAAAACAAATCTCTCATCTCGCCCACAACTCAATCCACAAAAGCAAAATCAGGAGAAACTGGCCTGACCTCTGATTTCAATATTATTATCTGAAATGGACAACAGATTGTGTATCCTTTTATCACTACTCACTATCCCTGTCATGAACTGAATTACAGGTAGACTTATTTTCTTTGCTGCATCTTAGGGAGATGTGGTAATTACTGTAAACTTATCAATTACAAAGAGGTGGCAAAATTACAAGTGATATTTGAATGCCTGTTTCTCAAGAAAGACAACACAGGGATTTTCAGAGGAAAACAGGGCAACCTCCTTAACGACAGACCCTTTCATTCCTTCTACCCCAGGGGCAAGCACTGTGAACACTGCTTCACATCAGTTCACTACAAATACTTGTAAAACACATAAATGAGACATACCATGGGCTTTGCTTTGTGACTTGTTTTTTCTATTAACAATTGGGAGCTCTTCCCACAAATTCCCAATAGATAAAGTCTTTTAGTGAGTACATGATATTCCATATCATACTTTATCTACTTCCTTTATTTAGCAATTTCTAATTTTTCACTAGTAGAAAAAAAATTCAACCTTGCATATGTACCACCTTATATATTTATCTTTGTATTCATATATTAATTTTTCCAGCATAGATTTTCCTTATTTTTTGACATTAATATATATTTTTTATTTACATTTTTTATTGTGGTAACATTGTGTGCATCATGTTTCAGGTATGTATCATTGTGAATCAACATTTGTATGTACTGTATTAATTTCACCAATAAAAGGTCAATTCTATCCTTTTATCAATTGTCCTACCCCCTTCCCCCCTGGTAACCATTAATTTGGTTGCTATCTAAAAATCTTGCTATGCTGCCCAGGGTTGTCTTGAACCTGTGGACTCAAGTGGTCCGTTGCCTCAGCCTCCCAGGTAGCTGGGATTACAGGCCCACGCCACCATACCTGGCTTACAAGTTTATTTTTGTTGTAATTAATTCATTCATTTATTTTTTAACATAGCACAAATGAGTGTTTTTCTTTCTTTTTATTTCATTTTACTTACTTTACTAAATATAAAACTCTTTAGGTTCATCCATTAAGTTGCATAAACTTTTCTAGAATTGAGGCTAGAATGAAATTCCTGGATTAAGTAGTATAGACATACATGTACAATTTTGATAGATGCTATCCAGTGACTTTCCAAAAAGACTTCATCAATTCTTTAATAAAGAGTCCCCCTAATAAAGGCTAGACTTCAATCCTCCAGCCCTTTTAATGATTTCACAAGCACTTAGTTCCCTTTCTGCTGAAAATTGCAACAGAAACTTGCCTGAGATACCATGCTGTGATCACATGTTTGTTTTGCTTCAGATATTTCTGTGGCTACCAAATAAAGTTTAAATTAAATCATTAGATGGTTCCTTTGAGCTACACTTTTATGCGTAGTCCAGTCACAGATCCTCTTGCCTCTGGCATCAAGAATGACTCAGCCTGTCTTTCAGGCTCTCCAGAATTCTCCTCCGTTGTGTAATTAGTCAACATAGTTTTGCTATTTCCTTACATCTCTCTAGTGCTCCAGATGAGTGTATGTTCTAAGGATCTGATTTTTCTGGAAGGCAGGAGAAACTGGCAACCATCCAGGGGTACTCCAGTGTTCATGCCTTGGCTTTATTTCCTCTCAGGCTCTTTACAATTCCTAACCACATCCTTTCCTTATCTGTGCACATCTAGTTAGCCCAGGACCGTCCCGCCATGTTTGAAGACACCCAGGTGGAGGTGTTGTGGGTCCAGACAAAGAGCTCACACATTTCCCCCATCTGTAGACTTTTTCTTTTCCCAATGAGATAACATTGGCTTACAACAATGAACAATGTAGTTTCAGGAATATAGCATCATACCTTACAAAAGTATAGCCACACCTCATTCCCACTGGGTCTAGCTACCAAATACCCCCATCCAATTTATCCCCTGTATGCAGTTCTCCCTCCTTCCACCCTCTTCCCTGCACTAGTCTGTTGTTACAATATAATCATTTTAAAAAATATTTCTTTACTTTGATTTGTTTAGAGTCCATATATGAGTGAAACCACATGGTATTTCTTCCCCTTTCTGACTTATTTCACTAAGTGTAATCCTCTTAAGTGTAATCCTGTCATTTTACAAATGGAAAGATATTTCACCATTTTTTAAAAGCTGAGAAGTGTTCCAGCTGTAAAGTGGTATATATGACTTATCTTATGCAGCTATTTGATGATTGGCATTTGTTGTTTCCATACCCAGGCTATTGTGAATAGTTATGTGACAAACAAAAGGGTGTAATTGTCTCCTTGATTTTGCATTTTCCTTATTAGATAAATCTGTGAGGGTTGTACTTTGGTGTACAATGTCCCACTCTCTAAGTGAATTCAGCATTTGGTTATGTCAGAATATAAAGTTGCCTTTTGGTGATTATTTCATAGACATGCACCTATGGCCTGATCTATGTTATAAGGGCCTGATATAGAGGGTGGTATATCTTGTTTTCCTTTTATATTCTAAAATGTTTAGGATGAGAGAAAAGAAAAAAAAGAATATTTATTGGATATTTACTACAGATTTACTACTACTACTAATTCAGGCAAATGAAAATGTGCCTTCTTTCCCTAGAAAGATGTTTAAGGATTCTCAAAGAATTTACTCTGTGTGCTTTCTTTTTCTTTCAGATATTTAAGAAGAATTTTTATTGTGAGATCATTTTAGACATACAGGAAGGTTGCAAAAATAGTACAGACTTCTTGCACATCCTTTGCAAAACTTTCCTTAATGATAAAATTTTGCATAAATATGATAAAATAACACAAACCAAGAAACTAACTCTGGCACAATGCTATATACAATGACTTACTTGTTTTACCACAGGAAATTTGTGCCATTTGACTACCTTCAGTCATTTTTGTCTACCCTTTACATCTAGCAACCACCAGTCCATTCTATGTTCTACAGAGAAAACATTTATGTTTTACAGTTTTTCTGTTAATGTCCTTTTCTATTCCAGAATCCAGCCTAGGCTGCTACATTGCATTTAGTTATAATATTTCCTTAGTGTCTCCTATGACAACTTGTTAGTCCTTCCTTGTTTTTCATGACTTTGATAGTTTTGAAGAATACTAATCAAGTATTTTGTAGAAAGTCCATCAATTTTAGTTTGTCTGTATTTTCCCATGATTACACTGACACTATGAATTTTGGGGAAGAATACCACAAGGGCAATTGGAATTCCTGAGAGCAATTTGGTGTCAAATATGACATTCCAATCAAATTGAATGTAATATCAATGTGTATTATAGAGAAAATTATTATAGAGAAGCCTTATTGGATTTGTGCAAATAAACAGTTTGTCATGAGAAATATGAATACATACTAAAAGTTCATATTTTTAGGATGTCAGAGTGAAAAAGCAATTGTTTAAGTTCTGTTCACAAAAACATGTGATTTACCATTGCTGTGGATTATAGTTTAGCAAAAGATATTTTCTGAACAAAGCAAAACAAAATATTTTTTAAAATGTCATTAAAAATGATACTTATCTTCCACAGTTTATTCAACTCAATCCAGAAAACCTCAGATCTCTTGCTAACAATTATTACGAGTCCATTTCAAAAATAAATTCTATAAGTTTTTATTATCAGTTCATAACAAGTTTTTTGAGTATTTGTCAGTCATTTTCCTGTGAATGTCTCTGAACACAGAATAAAGATTAGCTTTTATAAATGGCTAATGAGTTTAAATGGTCATAATTAAAATATGATTATAGCACAATGACAAAGAATTTTGCTTTCATTCTCTCTCTGACACCCAAAATGTGAACTTTCAGCAAATATGGCTCAATTTTTCTGAAACAGTATTTTTTTTATTTATAAATGACTTTGTTTTTTTTTGTATTTAAAGCACTTTATTGTGAAACAAATTACACAATGAAAGTTATATATTCAATATAACAAACACTTATTGTGAAAGACCAGTGTTATCATCACCCAGGTTGAAACCAGACCTTCACTAGCAACCTAAAATTCTCCCATACCATATGTCTGTCATTTTTTTTAAACAAAATTTAACTTTTTCAAATACAGAGATTATATTACCTTGATTGTAGTGTCCAAATATAAATGATTGGGTATACATGCAGCCACAAACACACAGATGGGCAATCAAAATACATTAATTCACTTACAGAAATAAGTCCAAGCTGCTCTTTGTAATGATGGTCACTCAACATTTCCACTATCACATGCTCTGTGTAGCCATGAACTTGGGGATGAGTCATTTCATTGGGAGGTCTCAGACAATAGAAAATCTTGATTTAGAGAATCACAGTGATCTGTACCTCCTTTTAAGAATTGTGTGATTCATCCTTTATAAGGTGGCATATGGATAGGAATGATTTTTTAAAATAATTTATTTTTATATATATATTTCACATCATTATGATCCCTGGGGGTGACCTACCACCTCCCCTCCCTGACCACTCCAGCTGGTTCCCTCCTACAGTTGTGTACTTTCGTTTGGTTTTTCCATATGTTAGTGAAACCATTTGGTTTCTGTCTTTTTCCTTCTGACTTGTTTCTGACAATGTGATTTCTTCTAGCTACGTCCATGTTACCAAAAAAATCATCAAATTTGTCATTTTTAATCGATGCGTAATATTCCATTGTGTGTATATACCACTTCTTTTTCATCCAGTCATCTGTCTTGGGACATTTGGATTGTTTCCAGGTCCTTGCAATTATAAATAGTGCTGCAGTAAACATCTGAGCACAGGTGTCTCTTTTTACCCACATTGAGATCTCCTTTGGGTAGATTCCCAGAAGAGCAATTGCTGGGTCAAATGGTAGCTCCATTTTCATTAGTTTGAGGGTCCTCCACACAGCTTTCCATAGTGGCTGGACCAGTTTACATTCCCACCAACCATGGAAAAATGTTCCTTTCTCTCCACATCCACACCAGCACTTCTTGTTGTCTGTTTTTTGGATGTGGGCCATTCTTATTGGTGTAAGGTGGTTTCTCATTGTGGTTTTGATTTGCATTTTCCTTACTGCTAATGATGTTGAACATTTTTCAGTGCCTGATGGCCATTTGGACTTCTTCTTTGGAGAAGTAACTTTTTAGATCTTCTCCCCATTTTTTAATTGGGTTTTTTGCTTTGTTTTTGTAAAGTTATGTGAGTTCTTTGTGTATCTTTGTTATCAGACTCTTATCATTTGTATGGAGGGCGAAAATTTTTTCCTACTTGGTTGGGATTCTTTTTGTTTTTCTGTTGTCTCTTTTGCTGTACAGAAGCTTTTTAGTTTGATGTAGTCCCAGCTGTTTATGTTTTCCTTCATTTTTTTGCCATCTATAGATGTGACCAAAAATGAATTTCTGGATTGTAACTCATGAAGGGTTTTGTCCAGGTTTTCCTCTATGTATTTTATGGTTTCAGGTCTTACATCCAAGTCTTTTATCCATTTTGAGTTGGTTTTTGTAAATCGTGTAGGATGGTATCTTGGTTCATTTTTTTGCATGTTTTGGTCCAGTTTTCCCAGCACCATTTATTGAAGAGGCTATCCTTGTTCCAATGTAAGTTTTTCACTCCTTTGTCAAAGATTAGTTGACTATATATGTGTGGCTTTATTTCAGGGGATTCAGTTCTGTTCCATTGGTCTGATTGTCTGTTTTTGTACCAGTATCAAACTGTCTTGATTACTATGGCTTTGTAGTACAGTTTGAAGTCTGGAATAGTAATTCCTCCATTCTTTCTTTTTCTGGTGAGGAGGTTTCCTGATAATCGAGGTTTTTTGTTATTCCATATGAATTTCTGTAATTTTTGTTCTATCTCTTTGAAGAGTGTTGTTGGAATTTTTATAGGGATTGCAATTAATCTGTAGATTGCTTTTAGTAGGATGGCCATTTTGATGATATTAATTCTTCCAATCCATGAACAGGCAATGTCTTTCCAGTTCCTTATGTCTTCTGTGTTTTTTAGCAGTGTGAAACAGTATTTTTTACTGACCAATATTACACTGGAATGTATAAAACTTTAAGGAGTTTCACATAATTTTAGAACTCACCTATTAATTTATCCATGCTAAAATGGGTTAACATTGATCATGACAATGCTTTCTGTGAAGTTTCAATACCCAAATCGGCCCATTCATTTAATATCTCTTTCTACAAGAACAATTTATGGGGTGTCTTAGGAGTCATTCTAAAACCTCCCATATATTTTTTTCTTTTTAATCAAAGCGTTTACTGTTTTAGGATAGGGGAGTTTTGTAACAGCTCTAATATACTTAGACAGATTTTTATGAAATACTACTTAATTACCCAGAGTGAGAAAGGTTTTAAGAGCAAACCTCTTTCTCTGACAAAGCTCAATAATGCTAGTAGGACTAGCTTTCTAATTTTTAGTTCACTAGAGGTCTCAATGCAACAGATCTTTAGACTACTTATACAGTTTAAGAGTATTAAACTGATGGGCTTAAAAATATCTTGAACCCCAGCATGTGAAAATAATTTGTTTCATTTCATATAAGAATACTATTGACATTAAGACTTAATTGAAAAAATTTCTTATAGCAAAGAAAAAAGATTCTTATAGATTTTATCTAGGTTGCACCAAATAAAGTTTATTTCCCCTAAGAGTCATCTCTCAAACCTACAGATTCTTTCACTTTCCCATTTATTATATTGTCTCATTCCAAAAATAACTAGTTTTACCTTGACATTTAACTTAGACTGTCAACAAAATTTCTCCATTCCCTATACATTTCTCTTTTTTCATTTCTTACTTTACTTTTTTTTCTTGTCTTCTTTTTTTCTTTTTCTTTTTCTTTTTTTTTTTTTTAAGGATAGAAGAGATATCCACAGAAAATGTCAACTGTCTCTGTGATGGCTCTTTTTTTAAAATTTAATTTAAAATTTTTAAATTTTGCATATATATGTGTATTTATATTTATATTACATTATTATGAACTCTGGGACTTCCCCATTTCCCTAACATCTGTTAACCATCCTACTCTTTTGTGCCCTTCACCTCCCCCACCATCTTCCCCCTCCTTCTCTCTTGCTCCATTGTTCAGTTCCATTGGTTGTTTCTAATTTTTCTTATTTATTTGTTTTTCCCTAAATCCATCATATAAGTGAGACCATCCTGTATTTCTCTTTGTCTTTTTGGCTTATTTCTGCTAATATGAGTCCTTCTAGTTCCATCCATGTTGCTGCGAATGACATATGTTTGTCCACCTTTATTGATGCATAGTATTCCTGATATCATGTGCATATACCACATTTTTTTCAGCCAATCATTGGTTTTGGCACATTTTATTTGTTTCCAAATCTTGGCAATTGTAAACAGAGCTGCAATAAACATGTGTTTACAGGTGTCCTTTTGAATTAGTGTTTTCGTGTCCTCTGGGTAGATTCCCAGTAGAGGGATTGCTGGGTTGAATGGTAATTCCACTTTCAATTATTTGAGGGTCCTCCACACAGTCTTCTATAGTGGCTGGACCAGTTTGCACACCCACCAGCAGTGTAAGAGAGTTCCTTTTTCTTCACATCTCTGCCAACACTTGTTGTTGTCCATTTTATTTATATGGGCCATTCTGACTGGTGTAAGATGGTATCTCAGTGTGGTTTTAATTTGCATTTCCCTGACTATTAGTGATGTGGTGCATTCTTTCATATGCCTATTAACCATCTGTATCTCTTCTTTGGGCAAGTGTCTTTTTAGTTCTCTTCATTTTTTGACTGGGTTTTTTGCTTTGTTTTTGTTGAACTGTAGGAGCTCTTTGTGGATATTTGTGATCAGACCCTTGCCACTTGTCTGGAGGGCAAGAAATTTCTTCCAGTCAGTTGGGTTTCTTTTTGTTTTATTTATTGTCTCTTTTGCTGTACAGAAACTTTTCAGTTTGATATAGTCCCAGCTGTTTATGTTTTCCTTCATTTTTTGCCAGTCACAGTTGTTTCCCAAAATGAATTTTTAAGGTGAAATTCATGAAAGGTTTTGCCCAGGTTTTCCTCTATATATTTTATGGCTGCAGGTCTCACTTCCAATTCCTTTACCCATTTTGAATTGATTTTCATACAAGGTGTGAGGGTGTTGTCCTGGTCCATTTTCTAACAGGTCTTGAAACGGTTTTCCCAGCACCATTCTTGAAGAGGCTATTCTTGAAGAGGCTATCCAGAGTATGTTTTTTGCTCCTTTCTCAAAGATTAGTTGACCATATATGTGTAGTTTTATTTCTGGGTATTCAATTTTGATCCATTCGTCTATTTGTCTGTTTTTGTAACAGTACCATGCTGTTTTAAGTATTATGGGTTTGTAGTATAGTTTGAAGTCTGGAATAGTAATACCTGCATTCTCTCTTCTGTTTGTCAGAAAGTGTTTTGGTTATTCAGGGTCTTTTGTTGTTCCATGTGAATTTCAGTAATTTCTCTTCTATCTCTTTAAGATATGTCCTTGGGATCTTTATTGGAATTGCTTTGAATCTGTAGATTGCCTTTGGTAGTATGGCCATTTTGATAATCTTGATTCTTCCAATCCATAAACAGGAAATGTCTTTCCATTTTTTAACATCATCTTCTATTTCTTTTAAGAATGTTTTATAGTTTTCTTTGTATAGGTCTTTACTTCTTTTGTTAGGCTTATTCCCAAGTATTTAATTTTCTTTGGTGCGATGGTAAATGGAGTGTTTTTTTTTTGGTTTCTTCTTCTTCTGATTGATTCTTTGCATATATGAATGCTATTGATTTTTGTGTGTTGATTTTGTATCCAGCTACCTTACTGAATTGGTTTATTATTTAAATTACCGTTTCTGTCAATTTTTCTGGGTTCTCTACATAGATTATCATATCACCCACATATAATGATAGCTTTATTTCTTCTTTCCCTATTTGGATTCCTTTTAAGTCTTTCTCTTGTCTTATTGCCCTAGCTAGGACTTCCAGACTATGTTGAAAAGGAGTGGAGAGAGTGGGCATCCTTGCCTGGTTCCAGACCTTAACTGGAATGGTTTCAGTTTTTCCCCATTGAGGATGATATTTGCTGTGGGTTTGTCATATATAGCTTTTATTATGTTGAAGTATGTTTCTTTTATTTCCAGGGCTTTCATCATGAAAGGATTCTGAGCTTTATCAAATGCTTTTTCCACATCTGTTGATATGATCATTTAGTTTTTGTTTTTCTCTTTGTTGATGTGATGTATTATGTTGATTGATTTTCAGATGTTGAACCATCTTTGTGCCCCTGGGATGAATCCCACTTGGTCATGATGGATAATCCTTTTTCTTCAATGTTGGATTCAGTTTGCCAGGATTTTGTTTAGAATTTTTGCATCTGGGTTTATTAGGGAGATTGGACTGTAGTTCTCTTTCTTTGCACTAGCTTTAATTAGTTTTGGAATTAGTGTAATGTTTGCTTCATAGAATGTATTTGATAGCTTTCCTTCTTTCTCAATTTTTTTGAAAGAGTTTTAACAGTACTGGTGTTAGTTCCTCTTTGAAAGTTTGGTAGAATTAATTTGTGAAACCATCTGGACCTGGGCTCTGGTTTTTAGGGAGAGTTCTGATGACTGCTTCAATTTCACTGCTTGTGATTGACCTGTTTCTCTATTTCTTTGTTCTATTTTGGATGACTATTTTTCTTGGAATTTGTCCATCTCTTCTAGGTTGATTTGTTTGCGTATAGATGTTTGTAGTAGTCTCTAATTATCTTTTGGATTTCTGCTGAGTCTGTTGTAATATCTCCCTTTTCATTTATGATCCTGTTTATTTGAGTTTTCTATCTTCTTTTCTTTGTAAGCCTTTCAAGGGGTTTATCAATTTTATTTATTTTTTCAAAGAACTGGCTTTTGATTTCGTTTATCTTCTTGATAGTCTTTTTGGTTTCTATTTCATTAATCTCTGCTTTTATTTTTGCTATTTCTTGTCTTCTGCTGGGTTTTGGATTTTTTTGTTGCTCTTTTTCTAGGTCCTCAAGTTGGAGATTAGAGAATTTCTTTGGGCAGTTTCAATTTTTTTTATTTGGGCCTGTATTGCTATGAACTTTCCTCTTAATATTGCTTTTGCTGCATCCCACACATTTTGGAACATTGTGTCGTCTCTGTCGTTTGTCTTCATGTATGCTTTAATTTCTTCTTTGAGTTCCTCTTTTATCCAGTGATCTTCCAAAAGCCTGTTGTTCAGTCTTCATGTAGTGTTTACTCTCCTTCTTTTCTTTTCATTGTTGATTTCTTGTTTGATGCCTTTATGATTGGAGAAAAAGGTTGGTATTGTTTTAATTTTTATGCATTTGTTCAGGTTTGTCTGAATTGTGTGCATTTGAAAAGAAAGTGTATTCTTTTCCTTTGGGGTGCAGTGTCCTGTATATATTTATTAGGTCCATTTGGTCTAGACCTTCCTTTAAAGCTTTTGTGTCTTTGTGTAGCTGCTGTTTTGTTGATCTGTCTTTTGGTGAGAGTGGCATTTTAAAATCTCCTACCACATGTGTATTCTCACCAATATTTGACTTCAGTTCTACTAGTAGCTGTTTTATGAATGTTGGTGCTCCCTCATTAGGGGTGTATATGTTGATTATTGTTATGTCTTTTTGGTGGATTGACCCTTTAACCATTAGGTTAAATTAAGTAATTAGACAGTCATTAGGTAGTGGCTGTCTTATCTTTTGTCACTTTTGTTAATTTGACGTCTGTTCTGACTGATATAAGAATGGCAACCCTGCTTTCTTATGGTGGCCATTTGCTTGTAGTTAGTTTTCCAGTCCTGCACCTTCAGTCTATGCTTATCCCTAGAGATCAGATGTGTTTCTTGGAGGCAGCAGAATCTTGGGTTCTGTATTCTGATTCAGACTGCAACTCTTTATCTTTTGATTGCTAAGTTTAGACCACTGGCATTTAGGGTAATTATTGATGTTTGAGATTCTAATGGTTTCCTGGTGATCATTTTGGGGTTTTGATTTGGTTTCTTTTTTTTTTTTTTAATTTTATTTGTTCTTATGGCTTTGATCTTGAGGCCTCCTGCAAAATTTCTTGGAGTGGGGGTTTAGTGGTAGCAAATTTCTGGAGACTTTGCTTGTCAGAGAGTGTTCTAATTTTTCCTTCATAGAAGAAGGATAGTTTTGCTGGATAGAGTATTCTTGGCTGGCACTTTTTTTCTTGGAGTTTTTTTGGTAGATGTGACTCCATTCTCTCCTTGCTTGGAGTGTCTCTTCAGAAAAATCTGAGGTCAGTCTAATAGATTTTCCTTTATAGGTAATCTGTTTCTTTTCTCTTATGATTCTCATTATTTTTTCTTTATCTTGGGCTCTTGGAAATGATATGATTGTGTGTCTTGCTGTGGCTTTTCTTTCATTAAAATAGTTTGGTGTTCTTTTTGCTTCCTGTATGTCTATTTTCATTTCTTTCTTAAGATTTGGGAAGTTATCCTCTATTATTATATTGAAAAAACTTTCAGTTCCCATGACTCTCTCCTTTCCTTCTGGGATTCCTATTACTCTTATGTTTCTTTTCTTTAAGGAATCTGACATATCTCTTAGCTTTTCTTCAGTTTTCTTACTTTTTTTCTCTCTCTTTTTCTTTCTTTGTCCTCTCTATTTCTGTATCCTCAAGTGTGATGATTCGTTCTTCTATTTCATCTAATCTGCTTCCAAGGCTTTCCCCTGCATTTTTGAGCTCATCTATTGCAACTCTTAAATCCTGGGTCTCCTTCAATTTCATTTTTAGGGATTCATTTTCATTCTTAAGTTCATTGATTAGGTTATAAATATTGATGCTTTCTTTTTTATATTTTTCTACTTCTTCCCTTAGTGTATTAAATACTTCTATCATTCTGTTGTCCTTTATTTTCTGATTCTTCTCTTATCTTGGAGTGCATTTAACATGTTGATTTTGGAATCTTTGTCTGAGATACACATCATTTCTTCAATGTCTTCCCTGGTGTTTGCTGGAGATTGTCTTTTCTTTGGTGGTGATGGATTTTTCCTGTAGGGCTTGCTTGCATGTGTACAGTTTTTCTCTTACTGCGTTTGCTTTCTAACTTGTTCTACATATTGAGAAACCATGGTTCATGTGTTTGTTGGCATGTTGGTAGTAATGTTTTCCAGATTGCAAGTAGATATGTAGTTTAGTTTACTAATTTGTGCCAGCACCACTCACAGTGCTGGCACCAGTGACTTCCAGCATCTCACCTGGGGAGGGGAAAGGTCGGGTGGGTTCCCTCAGGAGCATAGGTGAAGGGGGAAGCTCTCCAGATCTCCATTTCTTACTTTATTTTTATGGAATTATATCACCTTAGTATCCTGATGTCTGTATTTTAAGATATCATTATAACTGTTACACCTTCATCCCTTTAGATTAGAGGACTTGCAAATACCTTTTCATAATTTCTATAATGTACACTTCAAAATTCTTTTTTTCGATGATGTATGATTCATTTTACTTATAAATTCTTTAGTTCCCTTGCAATAATGAGCTGAATGTGAATCTAAATTTTAATGATTTATTATAGAATGATCTAGCTATTCAGTGAATCCTCATTATTAGACTGTAAAAGTTTATTTTTTTCCAAACAATATTTTGGAAATATTTTGTTAGTTTCCATTACATTTTAAACAATGTAGATTTGACAATATTTAGTCAGCCTAAGAGGTGTGAGATCTTATCACATTGGTATTTTGATTTTCATCCTGTGATGATTAGTGATGCTGAGCGTCTTTTCATGCATCTGCTGGTAATCTGTATGTCTTTGGGAAAAAATGTTCTTTTGCCCATTTTTGAAGTAGTTTGTTTTTTTGCTATCAGTTTGTGTGATTTTAAATGTATTTTTGTGTATTAAACCCCCATATTATGATTTGCAAATACTTTCTTGCATTTACTATGTTGTTTTTTCATTTTGTTGATAGGTTTTTTTTTTTTTTAAATCACTCTTCTACTTCCTGTCACTGTGATATTCTCTAAGTTCATCTAGGTTTTTCTCTGTACCAGTCCTGAATCAAGAAGCACTGGTTTATTTTATTGAAGCATAGTATTAGAAACAAGTTCAAATTATTATGTGTGCTCATTGCTACTGAGTTATTACTGCTTCTGGGTACTCTCAGGAGACAAAATGAATGAGACTACACATGTAAGTAAAGTAGTCTTTGCAAACACATTCATCTATCTAGTTAACGATCATCATGCAATATATTATGTAAAATGATCATGAATCTTATTATTAAAGGTAAAGACACAACAGTGAAAGAACAGTTGAACACTAGGAAGCTATTGCTTAATGGGTATGCAGCTTTAGTTTAGGGTGATGGAGAATTTCTGAAGATGGAGTAGTGATGGTTATACACCAAGTGGTGTATAATCAAGTGGTAAATATACTTAATGTCAGTGAACTATACATGGAAAAAGGGCTAAAAGGTGTATTTTCATGCTATATATATTTAAGCACTATTTAGAAATACATGAAAATTCACACAGCTACTTCACACTACTATAACATGCCAGTATTATGTTGGCTTGATCTTATTTGTACCCTTTTTTCCCTAGCAGTATGAAACTTGGTTTTCATTATCTGCCTTACATTTTTGTATATGTTCAATACTGCCATACATTAAAGGTAGCTTCAGAACTGCCAGTCCAAAGCTTCTGTGAAAAGCAAATTTACCAACCAGATTTCAGTGTTTATGTGAATTTTTGTAGTGCATTGCTCTGTACTATACAGCCAAGACAATGTTTTCCAAAGTCTCTTATTTTAGTTCTTTCTCTCCTCACCCTCTTTAGTGGAGTTATAGCATTCATTTTTAAATGCTGAGATTCATTTGTCACAAGTGCCTGCTTGATGACCAATGAGATAATGTATGTGAATTGACTAATGTACTACCTGGCATAGAGTAGGTTCTTAAAAAATATGAGCTAAACCTGAATTTGTACCAATGATTAGTGTTATCCATCATCTTCATTACTTAGGACCTATAAAATGTCAAAAGAACTTTGATCTGATTTCAAGTACCAGACTTGTCTTAGAATTCAGGTAACCTATCCACAGAAGTCAACTCAGTGGTCCGTTATCTTCTTGTGTCGGGAAACACTCCCATTTTTCTTTTCATTTACTCTTCCATGTCAGTCAGATATATCCTTACATCTGCAGTAGATTCTGTTTCTAATATCACCAACATGATGTGCCAGTGTTACCCCTTGGTCAATTTGAGATTCAGTTAGGATTTTTTTGATGGTAAGATATAGAACCATTCTTAGTTAACTTTAGTAGAAGAATGTGCTGAGAATATGAAGTAGCCCAGAGAATTGAAAGGGAATCTTTTGGATACTATTTCAAAACAAAGAATCTCTAGAAGCTATGGGAAGTTCAGCAACAGGAACTAAATACCCCTGTATCCAGGCCATGGCAACAGGATGAATCAATTCCAGAAACCTTTCTTTGCATCTCCACATAAGATTCAATTTCTGTTGAAAAGTGACTGGTAATCTAATGGTATTTCCCTTGTATGTGACAGATTGATTTTCTTTTCCTGTTTACAAGATCTTTCATTTTTATTTTTTAGCATTTTGATTATAATGATTATAATTTTGATTATAATTTATCACTGGGTTCCTCTTATCTAGAACTTTCTATGCTTCTTGGATCTGGATACTGGCTTTCTTCTCCAGATTAGGAAAGGTTTTGATGATCATTTCTTCAGTGACTTTTTTCTGGCCCTTTCTTCTCTCTTTTTCCACTGGACCACTTTAATGATAATATTATTACCTCTGATATCATCTGGAGGTCTTTCAGATTATCTGCAATTAAAGGAAAGTCTTCTCTCATTTTGTTGCTCTGTCTGGGTAAGTTCTATTGCTTTGTTTTCCAACTCATGTCTTCACTCCTCTGCTTTATACAGTCTTTTGTTGGACTACTCTATTGTACTTCTTCAATTTTATTACTATATTCTTCAACTCTGTGACTTCCTTCAATTTTCTCATTCATGCAAATCCTTTTCTGAGATTGGTGAGTTTTTGTAATAATCATTTTGAACTCATCTTCAGGTATGTTTATCATCATTACTTTAGGGTCTTTTTTCCAGATTTATGCCCCCCTTTTAGGTCAAACTGTTCTGCTTCTTCATTTCTCCTGGTTCTCTAGGCTGTTGATTTCTCTTAGGTAGGTGATGCCATTTGGAGTTCAGGAATTCCACCCCCTCTGTTTCTTGAGTTTTTCACTCAGTATATGTCCTTTTGAGGACTTCACCCACCTGCTTACTGTGTCAGGGTAACACTGACAGGTCAGATCTGTCAGTCATTCCAGTCAGTGATGTTTTGGTCAGGTTTGGCCTGGATTAAGATATACTCAGTGGTGGTGCTATGGGTTCAGTCTTTGTGAGTGGTTGCCACAAGTTGCTGTGGGGTGTGTTCTGGGGCTGCTAGACTGTTTATGGTATTGGTACTTTTGAGGCCAGTGTGGTATGCAGTGCTGGTAGAAACCTGAGAAATTTGGGGATCTTCTGCTAATTAGCTAAGTGGTAGAAGATATGCTGGGGGCATATGAGTTGCTGCTGATAATTGTGGTAGAGTGTGTATGTAGAACCTGGAAGGTGACAGGGCATGCGGAGTGTGGTGGGTAGTGGCAGAGCCCAGTTTCTAGCTAGCCATTCTTGTGAGAATTCCCTGGGTGACTTTTTGGCCATAGGAGAATTCTATGGGTGACTTGCTAGGAGGCAGAAGGGACTGGGTGAAGACAGTTCTGACAGTCTCTCTGGATAGTTGTCACCTGACCTCCAGTAACAGGAACTTCCCAGGATTAGGTGGAACTCTTACCAGGGATTTGCGCACAGGGTCTAGTAGTATGGGGAATGGGTTCCCATATGGTGCCTACTAATACTTCTATCAACAAATTTGCAAGAAGTTACAAAGATGGTTCCTGCTAGTGACCATGACATAGGCATAGTTCCTAAAGTTTCTTGCCTCTCTGACTGACATTGGAGGGATGATATTTGGAATTCTCTCCTCAGTGGGTTGGGCACTATTCAGACCAGTGTTAGTATGTTGTATCCTCAAAAAGTGATCTACATAGGGACCTATTAAGGGCTTGTTCTTAGTCTCTACTTTTTAAAATTGGCTTTTCTGTACTCACTTCCCTCTAGCTGTCATTGGAAGGATTTCAGAACCCACATATCTGCTATGTAATATTATAGTGCTAGGGTACCTGATGTTAGGCACAGTTCTCTCTCTGCCTCCCAGGAAAAGTTTTACACTTTAGAGATGACCTCTCAGTGGTATCTCATTGCCCCAGTGGTGTGGTTTCTTTCTTGGCAAGGACATTTCTCTGTCTCTCTTATTCGTTCAGGTGCTCCCTGGTTTCCTGATCAAATGAACACATTTTTACATTTAAAAAAATATTGTGAACTTACAGTGTACCCAGTATTGAACTTAGTGGTAAGGGAGCATAATAAAATTTAAGAACTGACTTCTTCTAACTGCAAAACAATACTGTTAGAAAAAAGAAGGACAGATTGTAGGAACTGACATAGGTTTTACAACCACCAGCACTGTAATTGAATTCATAGTTTAAATGTAAAGGGAATTTAGCAAAGCGAGTGAAAGGAAGCAGAGAATTGCTGGGGAAGTCTTCCTGGGGAGGTAGAGTTTGAGTGGATCTTTGAAGGAAGGAAGCAAAGGTGATGTCTGAAAATATTCCTATTGTAGACAAGTAGAGCAGGATATGAGTTTTATGCCATCTCAGAAGTTTAGCAACATTGGGCAAGTCATCTCATCTTTCTGAGCTTCAGTTTTTTAGTCTATAAAGTAGGGAAAATACAAAACAGGGTTGTGAAGACTAAATATGATAATATGGTAATTGACCAAGTGTCAAGTTATTTTAATGAGAAGAAAAGTCTTTTCAGCAAATGGTGCTGGAACAACTTGAAACTTCCCCCCATATGGGAGAAAAATGAGTCTTGTCTCTTAGATCAGTACACATAAAAAAGTTTTTGAAATGGATTATAGATATGCAAAATTAGAACATTAATATTTTTAAAGAAAAGATAGAATATATTAGTCACTCTGTTGGGACGTGGAAAAAGGACATGGATAACACTAAATATAAAAGATAAAATTGATAAAATAGACTATGAAATTAAATTTTTTTTCATCAAAAGGTAATGTTAAGAAAATAAAAGGCAAGACACATGCTGGGGGAAAATATTTGTGATACACATATCTGACAAAGAGTTTGTATCCAGGAATTACCAAAAGCTTTTACAACTCAACTATAAGAAGACAAACAATTCAATAAAAACATGGGCAAAAGATCTGCACAGAAAAATACATAAAACAAGATAGAAGAATGGATATTAAATGCATAAAAAAGATATCAAAATCCTTACATATTGAGAAAAGAAAAGAAAAGAAAGTCAGAATGAAGTACCACTAGATAACTACTAAAATGCAAACTTTGTAATGCCAAATTATAGAACAACTGGTACACTCACATTGCTAGTAGTAATTTAAATGATGCAGTTATTCCCTAATAACCCTAACAGAGAGCCATTTGCATAGTGCCAGGCAGGCAGGAGAGCTGCTTCTTCCCAGCATAGAAATTGTACTCACTCCTTTCTTTCTTAATTAATTAATTTTTTTATATATGTGTTTCATATCGTTGTATTCCCTGGGGACCACCCACCACCTTCCCTCCCTGACCACTCCCTCCCATCTCAACCCCTCCTAACCCCCCCACATACGGATCCCTTCTATGGAATTTTTATGTACATGTATATGGCCTAAATTGTCAACTGGAATAAACTTTATAATGAAAAAATAAAAAAAATAAATAATTGATGCAGTAAGCATTAAGTGAGCAATTGTAAATTTCTTACAAAGATAATTTGCATTTATCTATGACTGAGCTTATAGATTGATAGATATTGATCCCAGAGATATGAAACTTATCTGCAAAAAATTTGTGTAAAAATATCAATGACAGATTTATTCATATTAGTCAGAAGCTAGAAATAGCCTACATGTACACTAATGAGTGAGATGATAAGCACATTGTGGTATATCCAAGTAATTGAACACTGCTCAGTAATTCATTTTTTATTTTTTATTATTATTCATTTCTTTTGATTGTATATGTAAATATACATATACACAAATATATGTATATTTATATACATATACATACACACATATTTATTACATCATTGTTTAGCCCAATATTCTCCCATCATCTTATCACCCATGGAACTTCTTTATCTCTGCACCTTCCCCCTCCCTGATTTCACTCTCCTCCCCCTACCCTGATCTATACTTCAGTTCTGTTGGTGGTTTTAAATTTTTTTGTTTGTGTGTTTGTTTGGTCTCATATAAGTGAGACCATTTCATATTTCTCTTTTTCTTTCTGGCTAATTTCTACTAACACGATTCCTTCATGTTTCAACCATGTTGCTGCAAATAACTTAAGTTGTTTTCTTTGATTAATGCATAATATTCCATTGTGTATTATACCACATCTTTTTTCATCCATTCATCAGTTTTGGGGCATTTGGGTTGTTTCCATATCCTGGCTATTGTAAATAATGTGAATACAGGTGTCCTTATGAATGAGTGTTTTTGTATCCTTTGGGTAGATTCCAAGTAGTGGGATTGCTGGGTCTAATGGTAAATCCACTTTCAGTTTTTTGAAGTTTCTCCACACAGTCATATTTTCTTTTCATTGTTGATTTCTAGTTTGATGGCTTTATGATCAGAGAAAAAAATTGACATTATTTTAATCTTTGTGTATTTATTCAAGTTTGCCTTGTGGCCTAATATGTGATCAATTTTAGAGAATGATCCATTTGCATTTGAAAAGAAAGTATATTCTTTTCCTTGGGGGTGCAGTCTCCTATAAATATCTATTAGGTTCATTTAGTCTAGGTCTTCCTTTAAAGCCTTTGTGTCCTTGTGTAGTTTCTGTTTTGTTGATTTGTCTTTTAGCGAGAGTGGAGTGTTAAAGTCACCTACCACGGATGTATTTTCACCACAGTTTACTTTCATTTCTGTTACTAGTTGTCTTATGAGTTTTTGCACTTTCTCGTTTGGTGTAGTATGTTGATAATTGTAATATCTTTCTGATGAATTAACCCTTTTATCATTATGTAGTGACCTTCCTTGTCCTTTGTCACTTTTCTTAATTTGAAGTCTATTTTACCTGTTATAAGAATGGCTATCCCTGCCTTTTTTTGGGAGCCATTTGATTGAAGGATTGTTTTCCAGTCCTTTACTTTTAATCTGTGCTGATCTTTGGGCCTCAGATGTGTTTCTTGGAGGCAGCAGAATGTTGGGTTTTGTTTTGCTCCAATCTGCTACTCTGTGTCTTTTAATTGATGAGTTTAAACCATTAACATGAAGAGTGATTATTGATAATGGGGAGTCTGAGGTTGATGTTTTAGTTGTTACATTCAGGTTCTATTTACATCCTTGTTTTGTTTTTCCTGTTTATTTTTCTGCTGGTTTTGGTCTTAAGACTTCTTGTAGTAATTCCTGGAGTGGGAATTAGTAGTGGTGAATTGCTGTAGACTTTGTTTGTAAAAGTTTTTATTTTTCTAGTGTAGAGGAAGGAGATCCTCACAGGGTAGAGTATTTTTGGCTGGCATTTTTTTTTTTTTTTGAGTTTTTTGAATTTGTGGCTCCAGTCTCATCTTGCCTGATGTGTTTCTTCTGAGAAAAGTCTGAGTGAGATCTAATAGGTTTTCCTTTGTATGTTATCTGTTTTCTTTCTCTGGTCAGTTTCATTCTTTTTTCCTTATCATGAACTCTTGGAAGTTTTACAATTATGTGTCTTGCGCTGATTTTCCTTTCATTGAAGTAATTTGGAGTTCTTTTGGCTTCCTGTATCTCTATTTGTATTTCTCTCTTCAGGTTAGTGAAATTCTCCTCCATTATTTCTTTAAATAGGTTTTCAGACCCCTTAACATTCTCTTCTCCTTCTGGGATCACAATTACTCTTATGTTTCCTTTTGTTAAGGATTCTGAAAGATCCCTGACTTTCCCTTCAGTCTTCTTTATTTGTATTTATCTTTCTTTTTCTTTGTTGGACCTTTTAATTTCAGTGTTTTCAAGATCACTGGTCTGTTCTTCTATTTCTTCTGATCTATTTTCATGGGTTTTCCTAGCATTTTTAATCTCCTCTAGTGCTCTTTTTAACTCCTGGGTTTCTATTTGCCTCTTTCTTAGGGATTGTTTCTCTTTCTTCAGTTCTTTAATTTTGCTATCTCTTTTAATGCATTCATCTTTATATATTTTTAGTTCTTTGTGCACTTTTGAAAATTTGAGATTGAGATCTCCTCTTAACTGTTCAAATATCTTTGTCATACTGAATTTGAATTTTCTCTGACAAATATGGCATTTCTTCTAAGTCATCATTATTGGGTTCTAGGGATTGCTTCTCATTCAGTGGTGAATTAGATCCTGAAGGGCTTCCTTGAACATTTGCAGGTTTTCTTTTTCCTGTTGCTTGTTTTTGGATGATCAATTCTTTGGGCCACTTTGGCATTTGTATTGATTGGCATGGTAATTAGAGTATTGTGTAAGTTTGTGATTACCTCTGTCTTTTGCTGGAGTTGCTGTAGTGATTAGTCTTCCAGCATCATTTCTGTTTTTATCTTCCCTTGATAGTGTCCCCCCAGTGTGGTTTTTCTTTTTTTTGAATGGTAGCAAGTCTCAGGTTTTTATTATATTTTTTATTTTAATTATCTGTCCCTTTTTGCAGCTGTGTTCTCAGCCTTATATGGAGATTATCCTTAGGTTCTTTATTTGTTCTGGGCTCACAGCAGTCCCCTGAGCTGGAGCACTTCACTCGCCTAGGGCCAGGAGTAGAGTCTGAATGGGAGGGCAGGTGTCTTTGTATTTTCCTGACTGACATCTTAGTGCAGGAGGGGGGTGGAGTGTTGAAGGCCGAGCTGCAGGGTGGGGTGGGGGTGAGACCCTGGGCACAGGAGAGCCCCCAAGCCAGTGTCTCACTCACCTAGGGCCAGGAGTCTGCTCAGTAATTTATAGGAACAAATTATTGACACATAGACATATGTCAACGTCATTTTGTTGAGTGAAGGAAGAGAAATACTACAATACCTCGTTTATGCTAAATTTCAGTATACATAGAAAAAAATGGCTCTATCATGATAGAAATCAAACAATAATTTCATGGGAGAAAACTGAAAGGATGTGAAAAACTTGGGGGTGATGAAAGTCACTTGTGGCTATAAGAGTGTATGTAATTGTAAAACCTCATTGAGCTGAACACTTAAGATATGTGCATTTTACTGTATATCGAAAAGTGATATTGATTTCACTTCCAAATCAAAAAGGACAGTCACAAAGTATATATGACTTCCCAGGAATGATGGCTATGGGTATTACAAACATGAGCAACATACCAGTGGTTTAATTTCACTCTCTGCTTCAATGAGTGACCCTGTTGACCAGTCTCTTTTGCCTAACAAGGATTCCCAGATATGCTGTTTGGATTGTTACCCACTCTGATATCCCTGGTTTGTTAATGCACACAAGCATACTCTCTCCCCTCATACCTTTTTCTCTTACCTTCCCTCTCTTTCTCCTTTCCCTCCCTCTCGCTCACACACATATCAAGTATTTTGATTTCCTCCATCCTCATTCCCTCTCTTCCTCCTTTTTTTCTTCCCTCCTTCTTTTCTATTTATTTATCATATTTATTCAGTCTCATTCCAAAGTTAGTTTAATGTGGTTCGTGAAAATACATATCAACCACTGGATACAATGGTATAAAAAGATAAATATAAACCCAAAGTCACGAAGAGACACCATTTGGTTCTGAAGTTTTGTAAGAAAGACAGGCTATAGATTTGTCTTTGAGCTTCCTAGCCACAGGGACAAAAAGGAAAATATTATTAGCCTCTACACAGCCCATAGAGTAGATTTGCCTTTGCTTTATCACAAGGCAGTGTTGAACTGATATCCATTATCTAGAGCACAAGGTCATCAATTTGTTTGCCTGAGTGGTGGGAAGAGAATGACTGAAGGATGTGTTATTCATGGCTTGGTTTGTCTGGCATGGATTCACTGAGCAGAATCCTTTTGGCATTATTTGTATTCCATGTCTCTGCTGTTAACCATTGTGTGATCAGCGTCTCCTGCTGCACAGTTGATCCTCACACTGCTTTCCTGCAATTTCAGTTTTGATGTTGACAGCTTTCTCGAGTTATCTTCTGGCAAGACAAGCTTGTCACTGAGTGACTTGTCTCAGCAGAGGACTCTTTCATTCACCTTAGCTATTTTTTTTTTTTATTATGGTAGACTTACTTTTTTTATTCTTCTCCTGAGGGTTATTTTAGGTTTAAAAAACTCTCCTTAAAATTTTAGTCTGAGCTACCAAGTGTAGAGATATAGGCAATTTTAAGATGAGAGCCCCTCACATTAACTATTTTAAGAATGAGCCTCCTAAGTACAGGCACTGGTTCGGCATATATTACGAATCTATCTTCTTGTCTTATTTTCCTTATGAATATGCCATTTGGTAACCAGAAATGAGATTTTCTTACTGCATACAGAAACTGGCAACAACTTGCAGCATCAAGCATACTTGACGGTGTTTGGGATATTAACTTCTAGTTAGTTTCTGGAACTGACCCATCATGCCTGTGAGATCCTTTCTGTACCTGCTTTCCTCATAATGCAGTGCAGATAATCCCAGAAAGTTCTTGTGAAGATCAAACAAGTTGTAGACCTAGAAAGTGCTTTGGAAGTCAGTGTTTAAAATTCTAAGTCTGTAAGGGAGAGAAAAAAAGGGATATATATATATATATATATATATTTACCAATATTGAATCTATTACAAATAGTATTTGTATCCCTAGTAGTTGGACAAAGCAATTAGGAAAGTTATTTCCTGTTTTGAAGAGTTTTAGGTAGAGTTTGAAAAATTAATGTAAATATTTACTCTTGAAATTCATCTGATCTTTTTTTGTTGGAAGATTTTGGGACCAGATTTGTCTCTTTAATGTTTTCTTGCTCTAAATTTTTAACTCTTTTCTAACACTGTTATTTAGATATTGCAAAATATCACTTACTTCCCTTGAGTGGTATGTTATAAATAATGAAAGCTTCAAGATATAACTCATTGTGTATCCTAAGTAACTTCAGTACCTGTTCCTTAGTTTAAATAACGATGAGATTGGAGGTGTTTGAAGATCCCTTCCCTCCCTCCCTCCCTCCCTCCCTC
>PVHY01008109.1:0-63524 GCA_004024945.1 Uropsilus gracilis
TGACAAGCCTTGCCTGGTGCACAGTAGATGCTCTACTAACACAGAAACAAGGGCTCCTTTCAGGCACCTGTGAGCTCTCATACAATGTCTCAAAGAACACCTAAGAAACCACAGCAGAGCACACACAGAATTCATTGGGCTCAAGAGAATCCCAGAGAGGCTTTGGGAGCTCATCCATCCCATGGGTCTGATACATGGTACCTGGCTGGGCAGTGGTGACACCCAGCCTAACAAGGCTCCAGCTCAGCTTCATGCCAGGACCGGATGATCTGGGGGCTCTAGGTGGGTGGTGGGTACTGGGCTCAACAAGGAGGGCCAGGCATGACCAGAGCCAAGGCTGCCCATCTGACTGGACTAGAGCTCCCCCAGTGGATGCAGAGCCTGCAGACAGTCCTTTGAGTCCATTGAGGCAACTGAGGGCCATTTACTAAAGCTTTGAATCACTATTCTGCATTGTCTCTCATATCAAAGCTCTTGATTTCTTGTTATTTTGCAATTTTAAACATTGTCTTGGAGATTTTTTGAAGAGTTTTTTGGACAAAGGAATATAGATGAGTCATGGGTGAAACAGACTTGAGTAGAGAGAAATGAAATATGTTTCTGATGGGCCTTTCCTGCAGACTCTTGGCCTGTGTTAGTACCATTTGCCCTTCTGCTGCATAAGTCCATATCTCAGAACTTACAGGAAACACTGCAGGGTCACATGGAAGTACAAAGGGACCTATTTGCCTTTCAAGATGTAGGGAAGGTCAGTGCAGATATGACGTTGGTTGTTAGGCATCAATGTTTAGTAAATTGAATTAAGATGTGGGGATGTGCACTTCATTCCCAGAATAAATCCCTCATATTTGCATAATACCTTGCATTTCTAACTGTGCTTGAAATTGGTCCGATTTCTTTGAATTGCATTCATGATTTTACTTCAGAATTTTCTAAAAATCAGTGAGAGGCAGAAGCACCTGTTCACTTATTGATACCAAAAACCCCCAACTTAGCCTTATGCATTTTCTTAGTGTTAAGTAGAAATGTCATCCCTATATACAATCTCCATCATCGTAGTGCTTATTTATTAAATGCTGATCGGCTGAGATAGGAATGCTTGTGTGTCACTTTTAAATTTCCATTTCTGTCAACAGATGCTATTTCTCTGTCTGGATGTTATGAACAGAATATTACCCTAAAATGATGAATTAAAAAGAAAACATTTTGAAGTTTTGAACATTTTGAAATTCAGCAATGAATTTGATCATCTCTTTTGAGGCCATAGAGGACAAGAGCTTGGAGGAGTAAGGAGCAGAGGGTGAAGTTGACCTCTCATGCTTTTTTCTTACTTCCTCACCTGCATCTGGCATTATGACAATGGTTGTTAAACCACAGGGCACAGCAATACTCAGCCTCATCCTTAGCCACAGCCCCTGTGATAGCGAGGATGGCTTTGTTCCCAAGCAGGGAGCCTGAGAATCTGGTAGGGATGTCTGGAACCCGATTGCTGGTATCACTTACTAAAGCTTTGGGTGTCAAGTAGGGCTTCTGTTGCACCCCGGTGGTTACTGGTGGTGATGGCCCTGAATTGTAGGCACATGTGAGAGTGACAGTACCTCCAGGTCAAAGAAGTTTTCTCAGTCATGGTTTGGGATGTGGTCCTTGAAACTGGATGGGAGACCAAAGGTGAGGAAGGAGAGGAGACAGTCCAGGAAGCTAAGTGTTACCTTTTCCACCCCAGCCCAGGAGCCTTCTAACCTGAGTAGTGAGCCAGGAGTGTGAGCAGGGGAGGAACCGATAACTAGGGTTATGCTGTACCAAACCCCTCAGAACACAGGACCCTCCAAGCTCTCATTATCACTCCTAGTCCTGTGTATGGGGCTGCCATGTAGATAAGCTCTCCCCAGGGGCACTCAGCATGTGGCAGAGTCACTGCTCTTTCATATCAGTGATAAGTGGTCAGTGGAGGACCTGGGGTACATTTTACTACTGTTCTAAAGGGACACTGGCCCACCACATCCTCTGGTATCCAACAAGGGCTATCAACAATGAGGGATGCCCTCCTATAGCTGGCAGCTACCTTGCCCCTCTCTCTCTCCTCCCCAGGCCTGGCGGTTTTAGCTCTGTGGGTAGGACACACTGAGGGTATGGGGCATGCCAGAAAGGAAATCATACAGGGATTTGGGGAAGAGAACGCTGGAATGCATCCCTGCTTCCCTCCCTTCTTACCTGAAATTCATATCCAAGGGATAGTTCTACTAAGTGGAAAAGCCTGGATCTCGTCCTCTTTGAAGAGTACGGTTTCCTAGAAACCATCCTGAGACCTATACCCCAGCCAACATGAATTTGGCTCAAAAGGTCACTACCCCATTTCAGATAGTGCATTGACAGGCCCAGACTCAGAGGTTTGGCCAATGTCCAGTTCTGGTGTCCCTATGAATCAGGTTAGTGATGCAGTTAAAAATTGTATGGGTGCCAAAATGCCCTGGTGAGTGGAGTATGAAAGAACCACCAGAGAAAATGGAAAACAGAAAATGGGGGGATGAAAGGAAGGAGTGAGGAGAGTAAAAGAGAGAGACAAATGGCAGAGTGAGAGAACAGGCCCATGTGGCCTGGCTGGGGGAAACCCCCTGGAAGAGTGAGCTGGTGATAGTGAGGAGCCATGGTGGGAGAGGGACCAGCTGAGTCATATGTGATTGGAGTTGGATGCCAGAACGGCAGGCCAGGAATGACCAAGGTCTGCTGAGGGCAGGCCTGGTAAATGTGACCAGACTTTGCAGAGTACCTATATCTCAGATTTGGCGGGGCAAAGAGGCACCATCTTGGACATGTGTTTGGGATTTTCAGGCTAAATGGTGATTAGGGTGAGATAACAGGCCACTTGTGGTTTTGAAGACTTTTTGTTTTCCCTCTTGAATACCCTTATAAATAAAACCCTGTTGTTAAACTGCATTTGTCTGGCAACTGCTATGCACAGGTGGTACAGACCTGAGGGAATCTGACTGGCAGAAACAACATTTTAAATGTGTCTTGTTGGTTGGAAGCTTCTGCCCCTTTTGACCCCATTTCAATCAATACATTCTTAGCAATCTTGTGAGGGGGGCACCCAGCCCTGGATGCCATTGTCTCTTGCTTTAGGATTGCAAATTTTAAGGAGGACATGCTAAAATGTGAGAATGGTCTTATTAGAATTTCCTTTTAGGAAGATACAAGGTGGGAGAAAAAAGGGAAACAAGTTTTTCCTCTGTAATGTGATAACTTACCAGCTGTTTCTGGAAGGGCAGAGAAAAGAAATAAGGGATATATAAGGAGGGTTGGGGCAGAGAAAGAGGATCAGCCATTTTTGGGATGAGCCATTTTGGTGAGGGATTTTGGAGGATGGAGATGTGAGCTGCATGAGCCTGGCCACATTTGGCCATGTGGCGAAGGCCTGAGGCCTGCAGCCTTTGGCTGACCCAGGCTAGTAACCTGTGTGTTAAAGTCAGCCTGAGGAGGCCTTGATGAATCTGCTATTGGTTCCTGTTCTTTGGAGTTTTCTTTCTACCACCTGGAGTGAAGAGAACACAGCAAGTAGCAGATAGCATCTTCATCTGCATGCTTGGATGAAACATGCCAAGGAGAAAGAAGGATGCTTGTTTGGAGCATGCTCTGATGAACTCTGATTGACTAGCCATTGGTGAAATGTTCAGGACTCAGAGACTGAGGGTTTTGGACAATCTGGGGGAAGGACTTTGGACAATGCTGAGAAAGGTCTTAGAAAATGTTGAAGTAATTGGAGTTTTTACGTTTCTCTCTGTAGTAAATAGGAATTCACATTGTTTAGTAATAAATTAGTCTGCACTCTAAGAGTTCTGACTTGGAATTATACTGGAAGGGCTGGGGATGACAGAAAGAATCCACAAACTTGAAAGTCTGTATGAAACAGGGTAAAAAGAAAAAAAAAAAACTCTTTGACTTAAACTTGAACACACACCTATGCCTGTTTCTCTCCCTACGAAGCAGGCTACAAACAGTTCATTAGCATTTTCAGTGTTCACCTCCACCATTGGTATGCAAACATCAGCTACCAGCTTCTCTCAGCTTTCTTCTCCTCTCTCAGGCCTAAAAAGAAAAACTTAGAAATAGTTTAAACTTTAGATTAGTTTACCTCAATTTACCCTTTTAGACTTCATGGGTTCTTTTCACCATCCCCAGCCTTCTCAACCAAAATTCCAAGTCAAAGCAAGACTCTCAGAGTGCAGACTAATTTATTTCTAACAAAGTGATTTCCTAATTACTACAAAAGAAACATGTAAGTAAAACTCAGATTACTTTAACATTGTCCAAAACCTTTCTCAACAATGTCCAAAGTCCTTTCCCAGATTGCCTAAAAATCTTCATTCTCTCAGTTCTGATCATCTCACCAAGGTCCAGTCAGTCAAAGTTCATCTCCAGATGCTGAAAGACATCTTTCTTTGGCTGCTTCTTTGACGTGCTCCTCCTTGTTTTCCATGCTGCCTTCTCCTTGTCCTCCAGGTAGTTAAAAGAAACTTCAAGGTACCAGACCCAGAAAAGTTCACTTTCTTCTCAGGCCTGACTTTCGCACAGCCTCTTCCAGACACAAGTCAAACTCAGCAAAACAAATTCCAACATAGAGTTCAAATCTGCAAACTCCTTCACTGCCTTTAGCATACATTCTACTAGCCTAGGCCAGCCAAAGGCTGCAGGTCCCAGGCCTCAACCACATGGTCAAGCTCATGGCTCACATTTTCATCCCACAAAATGGCAGAAACCAAACCTCAATCTGAATCTCCATCCCATCAATCTCTCTTTGTTTCAAACTCCTTATATCTTCTTTCTGTTTTCCCGCCTTCCAGGAACAGCTACTGAATTATCACATTACAAAGAAAAAAAACCTGTTTCACTTCTTCCTTCCCCTTGTATCTTTCTGAAAGGGAATTCTAATTAAGGCTATTCTCACATTTTAGCATATCTTCCTTAAAATCTGCAATCTTAAACAGGAGACAATGAGGGGGGGTGCCCCCTATCAATTAGGCTGCAGGAGCTGCAAAGGGTAAATTGAGGCAAGTGGCTATGAGTTCAAAATGCAGTTCTAACTTTTTTCTCTCTGTAGTCAGACTGGCATAAGGAGCTAAAAAGTGGTAGTTAAATTTACATAACAAAAAAGGTGTCTGTGAAGATGCAAGGTGACCTGTGAAAGCATTTACCTCTAGGAGGTCTAGGATTTGAATCTGCCTGGAAGAAGCAGGCAGAGGATCTGAGTTTAACTTAGAAAAGTCTCTTTCTTCACCCTATAATATTTTTACTTCCCCCTACTGCAAATCCCAGCCAACTACACTGTTTTTCCTTCTCATGCTGGTCTGATGTCCCACCTGGAGGTCTTTTCTTCCTTCCTGGGAACATGCAGTGGTTTCCTCCAGGACTCTCAGACTCGGTGTTTGTCTGTCCTTGGTGATTGACTCAGAGTAATTTTTCCAGCTACCAAATATGTGCTTCCAAAAGCAAACCAGGCCTCTCAAAGTTTGGTGATTCCTGCATTGGAGTGAAACTGTATGGTAATAATTTGTCTTTCACTTTAGTAGATACTCCATACCACCCGCGGAGTGACCTGGGGACAAGAACTCTCAGGCCTGGCAAGAATCCCTGGGCCTCATCAGTTCAGGTCTTGCCCTTGGATGCTTTCTCTCTGAGCAAGGACTGGGATGTTTTACCCGCCTCTTGCTCACCTTGCTCAGTGAATGGGTCCTATGTCATGACCTGCCAGTGTGATGCTGTGTGAGTGTGCACACACCCGAGCCCTGGGAATATTTAGACAGAAGGTGCTGGAGACCAGGACTCCCTTGGAATGTACTGTCATCGGTTCCCTGTGAGTCTAATGGCCTCTCCTCTCAGTGATGCCCATGACGGTAGATGGACCCGCTGGCATTAGCCAGGTGAATGACTGGAGGTCGTGCAGCGGAGGCTGTGTGACGTTCTACAGGGATGCTGGGCACATGGGCAGCACCTACCACTAGGGTAAGCCCTGGTCACATTTGCAGCAGCTCTGGCTCCTGGGCAGGGTGGTGCTGCAGAGTCAGCTGCAAGTGTTCAATGGAGGTCACTGCAGCAGGAAGGGAGGCACTGGTCCTGGTCATCTCTACATATTTAAAGAACAGATAAATGTACTTATATAAAAGTTTCTATATATTTAAAATTCTATAACATATTTTATATATTAATGTACCTATCTATATACAACTATGTGCATGACATAAATACTTATAGATGTTCTTCAGTTCTAACCCAAAGTGGATGGACCAAGGGATGATTTTAGGACCTTCCAGTTGCTTCTCCTTCCCCTCATCACCTTGTTTCCTGGTCGGGTCTCAAGCAGGGCATGAGTGTGCATATTCTGTTAACTGACAGCAGCAGCCCCCAGGGTTCTGTGGGCACAGATGCCTATTTCAAGCTGTGTCTTGACCAGGCAGAGCAATTTTCTGACTTGCCTGTACATTTTACATAGTGGGTGAGTTTAATTTTCCATAATTCACACTTTTAGACTCTTTCCTATTTTTATTATTTGTCCTGGAGAGACACTAATTTCAATTTTTTTTTAAAGGTCTCTAGGATGGGTGAGCACTAGAGTGGTCATTTCCTGGAGTTCTGTGCCTTACAAGGTCTCTGGAATTTTAATAAGAGAATTTTTTTCCTGGCAAACATCCTCAGTGGGCCCTAGAACCATGTATGAGCATGTTCACTCTGTGATACCACATGGCTTTATGTTCTAGATCTAAACCTGAGGATGAGCTGTATAATATTAGGGAGCCTACGTTGGATCTTAAAAGATTGTAGCCTAGATATGTGTTAAGTGAAAATGACATTTATGTGGTCTCCTTTTTGAGGGATGGGTGTGTGGTCATATTGTTAACAGAGAGATGGGATCCAAAGGCAAAATTGGAACTGATCCCTGTTGAGGTTGTGGAGTCCAGTTACAATTTTTAAAGTTTCTCTGGTCAGACTGTGGTCAAGTGGCAAAGTTTATAAGGAGGGAAGACCTGGAAAGGACCCCTGATTACAGGGGTGGAAAGGGCCAAAGGACCCCTGCCTGTGCACAAAGCCCCTATGGCAGGAATATGTGCTTTAGAGTAGATCACAAACCCTGACCTCCAGTCTCAGGTGTCAAGGTGGCCTTACTGAGCTTTTCTGTTCCTTCCTCATTAGTGTAGATTTGGAAACTTACTGTCTTCACTGTTCTGGGTCAGTTCTTCCTTCTTATTTCTCCCAAAAGCCAGACACTGAGCACCTGACATCAGTTCTCTCATGATTTCAGAATGTCAGGAGTTCTCCAAGCTTTGATTCCACTACTCTTGATCACCCCACTC
The DNA here is from genome assembly GCA_004024945.1 of Uropsilus gracilis. Lineage (NCBI taxonomy): Eukaryota > Metazoa > Chordata > Mammalia > Eulipotyphla > Talpidae > Uropsilus > Uropsilus gracilis. Next base: position 7,344 of record PVHY01008109.1, read on the forward strand.
CTACAATCATGTCTCTCGATCTGTATGTCTGTCTTTCCTCTTTCAATTAGCAAGTGCATTGTAGTTTACTGTATTTGAAAATCTTTAATTTGAAGTGTAGTTAGTTTTTCTTAAGGTATGAACATACAAATGAGCTTTGTATTTTTAAATTAATCTTAAGTACATTCCTAATACCTGTAGCATATGAAAATGCTTCCTAACCAAATAAACTTTGATAATACACAATAGAAGGAATTTTCCCTCCAGTGTTAGTGACCTAAGACATTATCAGAGATACCTCCCTGGAAGAAATGAGGTTGACTTCAGTTCCTAGATCTTCTCCAGAAGTTCTGTACCTCTTGGAATAGAATATAATTCAATTCCACATTTTCTGGAAAAGTTCCTCTCTAGTCATTCATATCTCTCCATTTGAAACTCAACTCAAGACTTGGACAGGGGTCCAGGAGCATTTACTGTTGGTGTCATAGTCACTATCTTAGGGGATTAACCCAACTTCTTGTGGAACCAGTAAGCATAGCGACTAGTGGTGACTGTGCCAGTGCTAGAACCACAGATGACAATCACTGTCCCTCCTGGACAGGGATCCTGAGTCACCACAGCCTGAGAACTGCACACTGAAATAGAAATAAGCACATCAGAAGGAAGAAAATGGCAGGAAACATGTGTCCAGAGGCTATACTCTGAAACCTCCATGAACCTGGGCAGTCAGTGAGGAGGGGGAACAGGACAAGCATCCAGCTCATGTCCAGGACTTTTAAAAGAACCCCTGAACTCACAGTTGATGCTGGTGTCTGCGACCCCTTCATCTCCCTCAACTCCTCAGTGAAAGAATCTGCTTGGTGCTGCTTTATGCAAATATGAGTCCATAGCACTGAGTCCACTTCTGGGTCCTCAGTTCAGTTTGTAGCTTCACTGTCAGGAGGAGCCTGCGGTGTTTGGGTGTCTGACTTTTTCCCATGGGAGGAAGCACCTGCTGTCATCATCTCCAGAAGAGCAATCATGGGCACTGGGATCAGTCTCTTAGAACCGTTTCAGTTTCAAAGAAACCTAGCCAGCTCTGGGAAGTCCCACAGCGCCCCCAGGTGACACACTCAAGAAGATAACCATGGTGTGGGACATATGCACAAAGGTTGTTGTCCACTTTTATTTTCAATATATAAATACACACATATCTTCAATATATAAATACACACATGTTACCCATTCTTGAGGCCCTGTGTCTCTCTTTCAAATTTAATTTCTTGTAATGTTTCACTTACTTTTCTTTTAGTTTGTTTTTACCATTTCCTTTTTAATTCTGAATTTCCCTTTTTCCATTTGTACCGAGTGTCATTATTTGTCATTAATATGGTTTTATGATTGTTGACTAAAATTTTTTTTCACTTATGTTCAGTGTCTGAGTCACCTCAGCATAGGTGTCTGTAAGACAGTGATAAGTTTCTAATACAGCATGGATTTTTCAATACTACATTATGAGACTCTGGATCCATTTCTATTAAAATGGTACTTAAAACATGCCAAGGTGGAGACCCATCCTATCTGTGGATTCTCACCAAAAGTTGCAGACCTCTCAGGCTTAGGATGCACCAAAAACAGAGTATAGCAACAATGGGAAATTGCGAAATGAAAGAGTTTCTCAGGCCACAAATGGTCAGCTGTCTCATTCCACAGTATCCAATATCCCAAGCAAAGGCTGAGATTATGCTGTCACTTCTGCAAGAGCCTGGAGCTGGTGGCACACCAGCATGCAGTGGACCAGGATCCAGCTCACAGAGGCAGCTGGAGGTGCTCACAGGTAGGGTTGCCGAAGTGATCCTAAAACAGAATGGAACCCGTTGTTCTTCAATGTGCATTTATTGAGGTAATGTTTGTTTATAATGGTATTTGAGTGTCTGGTATCCACCTTCATAACGCCATCTCTGTGTATACCATGTATGACCATCATACAAAGGTTACTTTCCATTCATCAGAAACTGGTGCCCCTTTCCTTTGTCAGTCACCTCTGAATGTCTTCCCTTATGGTAATTACTGGGTGGTTCCCTGCATTTGGAGAACTTTGTTTTGCTTTGTTCTTTATGTTGTTTTGCTAGTTTCTTATGTTGCATCTAGGATTGAAATCATTCAGTGTTTGTCTTACTACTCTGACTTATTTTACTTACGGTAATACTCTCAAAGTCCATCATTGTTGTCACAACTGGAAATTTTCATGTTTTGTTGCCATGTATTATTTCTTTACATATATATATAACATACATACACATATATGTAAAACATTTCTCATATATATATCTTAAATCATATCTTCCTTATGCATTCATCTGTGGATGGAATATCAGGTGGTTTCAACATCTCAATGTAATAGATAATGCAGCAAAGATGAAAGGATACATATATCTTTTACAGTTAGACTTTTTTAAAAAGTATAAATACCCATGAGGGTATTTATAGCTCTATCCTTTGCTATTTATACTCCAAAGAAATATGCTTTTTTGTGAAACCTCCATACAATTTTCCTTTGAGGCTATTCTAATTTGCATTGCTATTAATAGTGTGTGAGAGTTCCCTTTTCCCTATATCCCATTCATTTTCCTTTAGACTCTAATAATCACAAGTCAAGCAGTCAAATGGTAGGATCTCATTGTGATTTGGATTGGCATATCCCTAATTGTTAGGGAGGGTGAATTTTGTCAAGTACCTGTTGGTGCCTCACATATCATCTTTGGTGAACTCTATGTTTAAATCCTCCCCATTTAAAATCAGATTTTTGTTTGTGTTATTGAGTTGTGTATGTTCTTCATATCTATTTTGATTTTAGCCCTTGTCAGATATAGGATTTGTACTTATTTTTTCCCACTTTATAAATCACCTCTTTGCTTTGATGATGTTCTCTTTCACTATGCAGAAGCTTTGAGTTCCAGGTAGCCCCATCTGTTTAATTTTCCTTGTTGCTTGGCTCAGAAGCCCAAATATATCACCAAAACTGGCATAGGAGGTTTAGGCGGACTTCTATGTGCTTTAGATTTTCAGGTCTTGCACTCACATATCTATTTTGATTTAGTTTTAAAGTGAGCCTACTCAACATCAGTCTTCACATTCATTTCAGGTCAGAGAAAAAGTTGTGAGAAAGGAGGAGGTCATAGAGGCTGGCATGTTGGTGGATCCGGGGGCTGGTATGTCATGTCTGGTCTTCCAAGCTGCCCCATGGCAAAATACTTGTACATGTGAAGCAGAGAGTGTATGGGCTCCCTGTCATCCCAAAGGCTTTTATCTGTTCAGAAAGTGAGGAATATTGGCCCTCACCCTGACCACGGGTTCTGGTCAGGGTACAACCAACCCAGGGCTCTGTACCCCAATGTGTATAGTCTGCTGGAACCTCAGCCTCCGTCATGGCACTCTCTGGGGCTTAGGGAAGAACTTTGCATGCATGTTCCCTCTATGTCCTGGTTAGAACCTCCTGTTCAGTTCAGAGGAGGTGGAGCTCTTTTGTGAACCTGGCTCCTACCACCGTCCCTGCCTCCCCAGCAGGCTTAGGGAGCTACAGCACAAAGGGGAGGCAGTACATGAGAGCCATGGCTGAGAAAGGAATCAGTACTCAGGCCAGAAGTTGGCAAAGGTCCCTGGATAGATGAAGGGATGCTTACTCTCTGGGGAAGCCACTGTGGGTCCACCTTAGTCACGAATGGCAGGGATTGAATGTTTCAGCTGCTCCCAGTCAGCCCTTGAGCTGCTTGTCCCTCCACAATATCAAGTCTGACTTGCAGAGTGTGAGTGGGTGCCATCTCCCAGCTGACACTCATATTCTTTCCCAGAATTCCATGCATCAAGCACTTGTGCAGTGATTGGGGAGGAGGAAGAGGATTGGGGCCTCAGTAATGGTGGAGATATGGTCCAGGTCTGAGTCCTGACCCCTCAGTCAGGCATGAGCCCACCAGTTTTCTTAGATGTCACCTGATCCTGAAGGTGAGAAATCTCCAAACAAACCTTTCCTTGTTTGAAGACTTTATGAACCACCCCTTCTACTTAAACTGGGATTATTTAAGTAAAGAGAATTGAAGTGGTAGGACAGTAAAATGTTTTTCCTCAGGAGGGTGGAGAACTTTGTATGCCGGCAGGGGGGAGCAGTCACAGCTAAGCAGCTAGGGTCCCAGGAGTAGATCCCCCCCCCTCCACACACACAGTGTACCCTGATGCAGGACTCATGGGAATAATAGGTCATTGGTGGTGCTCAGGTCTCTGCCCTCCCCAACCAGCACCTCTCCCATCCCAAACCCAGAGCCAAGGTGTCTGCACAACAGCCTAAGCTCACTGCACATGTACATGTTGGTAACTACTGAGATGGCCCAGGTGAAGTTAAATGACTTTGTTTTTGGAGGTGGTGACTACCATGGGTGAATGCTCTGAATGGAGGAAATGGATACTGCACCTCTAACTTCTCCAGAAGGTTCTCAAAGGCAAGATGGTGTTTCTCCTGTGACTGAGGTTCAGTCACTCAAGTGAGAGGATGGGAGCCCTGGGATACCATTCAGATTTCATCAACAGAAATCAACACAGAGAATAATTTTTAAGGAAGCCAGTTAGTAGGTGCAAGATTTGGAGAAAGTATAAATGCCATGGAGTATTGAAGTAAGACATGAAAATAAATAAAAACCTGTGCTTTTGAATTTTAAGAAACCTCATTTCTCTTCTTGCAGAACATTCCATCTCACTCAAACTAAGAGATATCTACTTATTAAGCCTCAAGTCCTGACTTTCCTACTCCAACTTGCCCCATGCTATGCTCACACAGACCAGGGCACTGAGTCAGGGTTTTGGAAGATAAACTGCCACCCTCTTTTCTCACAGATGCACAGCCCGTGGGTTCCCATATGCACCTGCCCCAGCAGCACAGTGGGCACTCCCTTGAGGCCCAGAGGCTGATGAGAACCTCACCAACTTCTGCAAGAATGTCCAGTTCTTCTCTGTGCCCACCAGAAGGGTTTCATCCCCTTGAGTCCACAGTGCCAGTATGACTGGATTCACCTCCAGGCTCTGCATATACAGGGTAGCCTGGGCTGGGTCTGAGGAGAGCTCAAGTGGTCAGGATGGGCCCAGCTCTGTCCTTTTCATCACTACCCTGAGCTAAGGTGCGCCCTCCATGCCCCATGTCCCCCATCCTAGACACTCCTCTCATCAAGGAGATAAAGTGAGTACCTATGTTCTTTCTGATACACGGCAGTATTCTTTCCCAAGTTTTTGATGCTTGAGTAGTATTTGAAGATGCTGGTTTCAATCAAGATTTTTTCAAATGAAAACTGTTGTCTTTAAGTTCTTTGCCTTGATTGATAAGTTATGGGAGTGAGGGAAGGGAAGTGGGAAGGAAAGGAAAAGGCCAGGAGTCAGGGAAAAGTAGGAATAGGACATCCTGAAGTCTCTGCTCCTAGAACAGGCAGAGTGAATGGTGACAATGAACTTAGCAGCTGGTCAGGATCACACTTAAAATGACTCACTTTGTGACTTAATTTAATCCTCCTGTAGCCTTGTAAAGGATACAATGACCTCATCATCTCCCAATCAAAGACAAGGAGTCAACGCCTAAGGTCTCCCTGGAAATGGGAGTGGATGCTGGGGCATCAAGGGGATGGGATTGGAGCCTAGATCACAACTGACATGGATAGGCCCAGATCTGGAGTTCTCTGCCCAGGACTTAGGCATGAACATGAGCTGGTGTTGGTGCTGATCTGAGAGGCCACCTAGTGTAAGGAGAGGGAGAGCCCTGAGGTTGACTTTCTGAGCAGAGCAGAGCAGTGGGGAGGTTTTTGTCTCACTTCCCCCTGGGTCTGTAGCACTGTGAAGAATTGGAGTTTCCATCCCATGTAGCACAGTAATAGTCAGTTTCGTCTTCAGGCTGCGGCCCCGAGATGAGCAGGAACCCCGCATTGGCTGAAAAATCCTTGCCTCCAGAGAATCGGCTGGGAACCCCAGAGCCCAGCTGTTTGTCTGACTCAGATTTATAGTACAGGAGAAACCGGGGAGGGCTACCTGGCTTCTGCTGGAACCAATTTATCCAGAAACTACCAACATTGAAGTGGCTCAGGGTGCAGGTGAGCCTGGCTGTTTCTCCAGGAGAAGCAGAGAGGGAGGGAGGCTGAGTGAACACGAGCTTGGAGAAGGAGCCTGCAAACACAGACACACACAAATGAAGATTAGTCCTAGATGCTACGGGACCCAGTGGAATGATTGAGAATAGTGACAGCGGGTGTCTGAGTCTTGTCCCTACCTTTGCTGTGACAAAGAAACACAAGGAGCAGAGAAATCCAGGCCATGGTGCTCATAGCTCTTTGGTTCACTGCAGAGCTGAGGCTGAGCTGCCAGAGACCCCTCTTATCCTTTCCCCACTGGTCTCTCAGAGGAGGGGCTGCCCATGCAAATGTGCCACCAACTGCCCCTCCCCAGGGCACTTTTAGCATCTAGGCCCTTTGACAGGATAAGGTGTGACATGCTAGTTCCCCCCCCCCCCAAATGAGTGGGCCTAGAAGGAGGCAACTGCCAGAAGCACACACAAATCCTTGGCAGAGCACATGGTCAGAGCAGAGCGAGAACAGAGAACAAGGCTGCTCAGTGTACACAGGAAGTCAAGGGCCTAGGCTTGGGCCTGTCCTTGGAGGGCACCAGAAGGTCTCACAGTGACCCCTGCAGGTCTCCAGGAGAAGCCTCTCTCCTGCACTCTGCACTAGTCCTCATCCTCAGAGTTTAATAAACTCCTGTGTATACAGCTCCTGACAGTGATTACAAAGGCTAAAAGGGGGTGCAGACCTGGATTTCTCATTAACTTAGCTGTGAAGGTAGATTGGTGAACTAGTGGGGAGACTGACACAGGCTAACATGGGACTGCTGTGTGGTTGAGGACAAGCTCCTGCGCAGAAAGAAGAGGGCCTCTGCTGTGCTGGGCTTGGAGGAGATGGGGCTACTCCTGAGCTGAGAATGAGCAAGTCCCAGCAGAGGACACAGAGAATGCAGTGCTGGACCTTTCAGAGCAGAGTTGAAGGAGATAAAGGCATCCTTAAGATGTGGAGGTAAGAGGGAAACAGGGTCTGGATGTCGCGAGGGATGATCATGTGGCCTCACAGATCTGGACTGCATGTGCTGGGACAGTCTAATCTTCAGGGGCTCTGTCAGTGCTGCACAGGAGAGTGTGCTGTACAGAACATTCTAGAATCTCAGAAAGAGAGTCCTGAGAAGGGAAGCTCGAGGTGACTGCAAGATGACAGGAGAGGACACAGGGAAGCGTTGAGATTCCACCTGCCTGGAGATTAGGGGTGACAGTGTGTGTGGGGGGGAGGTGACTAATCTCTCTTCACATTGTGGTTAAAACGCAGCTGTTCTACAATATTCTAGCTAGGTATTAAGGTCAAGACTTCTCAGCTACTTGATATTCCTAATCTATCAACATACCTTGTGACTTTCTCAGACCTGGCCAGTTACTGGCTCTCTAATGGGGAAATCTTTTTTTAATTAATTAATTTAATTATATATATTTCACATCTTTGTATTCCCTGAGGATCACCACCACTTTCCCTCCCTGACCGCTCCCTCTCATCTTCCACCTCCTCCCCCAGTTGTGTACTTTAGTTTTGCTCTTAGCGTGCTTTATCTTTTCCTCCTGGCATTTTTCTTGTTTTTCCTATATCCCATATATTAGTGAAACCATTTGGTTTCTGTCCTTTTCTTTCTGACTTGTTTCTGCTAACGTAATTTTTTCTAGGTACATCCTTGTTATCATAAAATCATCAAATTTGTCATGTTTAATTGATGAGCAATATTCCATTGTGTATATATACCATATCTTTTTCATCCAGTCATCTATCTTGGGACATTTGGGCTGTTTCCATGTCCTTACAATTATAAATAGTGCTGCAGTAAACATCTGAGCACAGGTGTCCTAAGTTGTATGGAGGACCCTCAAACTAATGAAAATGGAACTACCATTTGACCCAGAAATTGCCTTCCTGGTAATATACCCAAAGGAGACCTTAATACTTAATGGGGAAAAATTTTTATTATAACTAATCGAAGGACATAAGCAGTTAGGAGGTGATTACAGAATGTCTTTTAATTCCTCCTCACAACAGATTGTCTGACTAAGTTTTCATTTAATACCACCAGTCTGATGCTCTCTAGAGGATGATCCTCTATTTGAAATCACAACTTATAAGTTATGATTTGAAACACGTGACCTGTGTTTTAATTCTCAACAGACATATTGTTCACCTTCCTGATGTTCAGCTGCACCAAGCTGATCCTCTGTCTGGTACCTGCTTCTGCCCCTGAGGGCCTGCGCTCTTGGGTCCCTTGCCAGGCTGTGGTGGATGTAATTGTGCCCATAACTCTGGGCACAAATACAAAAGAGACAAGGAGGAGACATACCCCATGAGGTAGCATATCCTCTCTTCTCTCTCCTCCCTATGTGGCAGCCTGGGCTCCAGGACCTCAGCCCTCCTAACTCACCTTTTCTTGAAGCCTGCGGGACTCCCTCCCCTGTGAGGACCATTTAAGGGGCTTCAGGATCTAGGGAATTTTCTGCCCACATTTATACCATGTTCAGTTTAGTGATATCTGAGAGTGAGGTTGGGTCTGGTCATGCTTCTCCATCATGTGCTGGTGGCTCATGACCCATCTCTCCACATGGCAGCTCCTCCTCTGGCATCCCCAGGCCCCTCTCCTACCTGGTCACCTAGCCCAGATCACTGTCCTTAGCTCTGCCTGTACCACTGGTCTACACTGTGGCCCTGGGGGAGGATCTGCTCTTGAACTCTGGCCTGGCTTCTGGAAATTCTTCCTCTAGAGGCAGCAGGATTCTACCTTCCACTTGGAGCCTCATTGTGTGTGTGTCTCTACCCAAACGTCCCCCTTCAGAAGGACTCCAGACTCACCACCTCATCCTAGCTAAGTGTATATACAGCATTACATTTTCAATTAAGATCACTTCCAAGAGATTGAGTTCCCAGGAATTCGTAACATGAGCTCTCAGATCCAAGGCACAATCATCACCATATTTCCCCACATAGTATTCAGATTTCCCTACTATTGCTGAATAACATTTTTTTCTGCTCTAATATCTCAGAGAGGGACCTTGCTTGCAATATGTCACATGCTTCTTTTGGGCTCTACTGCCACTGACAGTGTCTCAGTGTCCCCTTTCTGATGAGTGTGTCCCCATGAGTATGTAGGCTTCTGCTTGATCACATCCACCAGGGTCCTTTCTCCACATTAATTACCTGAAAATTTTCTTCTGTGGGAACCCATTACACTGGCCCATGTGCTCCTGACAGATCCTTGACAACATGTATGCTCATGGGAGCAGCTGTGTTTGTTGAGTGTTTAGTTCATAGAACTGCAGGTTTGTTTCCTGCCATCACATATGCTACATCAGAGTCAGCCTCGTCCTCAGGCTGCAGCCCCAAGATGGGCAGGAACCCCACATTGACTGAGTCATCTTTGGTCCCACAGAAACAGCTGGGGACCCTGGGGCCTAATTAAATTTAGTCTGAGTAGTGACACAGGATATTGTGGGGAGGGCTCCCTGCTTTCTACAATATATTCTATAGGTCCCAGCACTGGAGTCACTGCTCAGGATGCATGTGAGTGACTGTTGCTCCTGCTGGAAGAGAAGGGGCTGGTAGAGTGAGAAAGGAATCTGCAAATTCAGATACAAATACAGGTGATGGGGTAGGAATCAGGTGAAAATGCTCAATGCTCTGCTTCAGAGGGCCTGACACAGGCAGGAGTGCTACATGGTATTCCCCAGGTGGTCCCTGACTGCAGTGAAAAGGGGCTTGAGGCATGAAACCAGAGCCTCACAGCACAAGCAGCAGAACAAAACTGACTCCAGGGCTGGAGTCAGCTTAGGAGCAAGATAAGCAGCAACTGGTGATGGGATTTCACTGCCTGATATTAGTGGCCCCACTGTGGCTTAGGCTGCAGAGAGGCCAGAGTGATGGCAGGCGGCAGTGATCCCTCCACCAGGCTACTCTAGAGCCCACCCCTTGGCTCAGGCTGCAGAGAGGTGCATGGGGTCCCACTGGGCCAGCTCCAGCTCTGTGGCTTCTTCCAGCTGCAGGCCCTAGAGAATCCTCTAAAGGCCTAGACCAACATGACGGACTGCCAGCCTAGCCCACCCTGCATGCAGCAGCAAGCCTCCCCCCCCCCCACTTTAAATCGCTATGCCCAATCCTACTGACAGGCTTAGGTTCAGCACCTCCAGCCCTATTGAGACCCACTCCTGGGAGCCCAGAAGCCTGTGATTCTGCTCTGACCTCAGGACAGGACAGCCTGTTCAGGTACCAATTTCCTTTCACATTGGCTTCCTGGATCAAAGAGTGGATAGTTAGGTGTGAACTCTGAGCTGGTTGATGGTAAATGGACAAATGAGCCATAGATGGAAAACAGTCCAGTCACACTTGTAGGTGGGGGACACTGAGACAAGATAAGATACAAGGCAGGGCAGGAGTCAGCTTGGGGAACATTCATTTCCTGGCCTCTAAAAGAAGAAGAAACATTCTTTTCCTTGTCTCAGAACTAGGAAGTATTGACTGCTGAACGCAAGGTATGAGAGACTATGAGAGAGATGGCTTAGCCGGAAGCTAAGGGTTGATGTGGAAGTAATGAACTAAATGACAATTAACAAAAGAAAGGAGTATTTATAGAGACACAGGGTGAGGGTTGGGTGAATTTTAAAGGAAGGTAAACTGTGATGAAGACAGTTAAACCTGTTAACATATTAACATATTAGTTTTTGAGGGGTAATTGGGGGCAGGGGAATTGCTTACAGGTGGTTAATATTATTGTTTAGAGGGATTTTTATAGGCAAACACTTTGGAGGAGCAGCCAGTGCCATTACATTTTTGGAGGATTAAAGCTAAATTTTTGTTTTTAATTTGCTGGAGGCAATTAAGGCAAAAGGGAGCTTTTTTTTTATTTTACAGCATGATTTGTTTGGCTTGTGAATGGTGTATGGGAAGGAAACAGAAAGAAGAATGATAAGCAGATGGTCTCTGAAGAAAGAACAAGCTTTGAAGGGGTTAGTCTGGCCCTAGCTGAAGCTGGTATTCCTGCCTGATACCCCCTGAGAGGAGCACCAAGGAGCCTGGGTCTAGTGCCTCAAAATGCTGTTTTTTGGTGGTGTGGTCCAACAACTCACAAATAATTGTAATCACAATATTTCTGTGATCACCTTCCAGTGATGGGTGGTGACAGGCATTACTGACCAGTATGCCCGGCACTATTAACAGGTAACCAGAACACTGTGAGCAGGTCACCTTTGAGAACTATTAGCACAGTGGATCCAATCATCTGGCACTACCTCCTGGTGCTGTTTTCCCCACTGCTGTCTGGCCCAGCATCAGAAACCCTTTCTCTCAAAATGGAAAATGTGTGCCCTTGCCTGCTGCCCTGGCACAGACTGCCAGTGTCTGTCCCAGGGCTGTCAGGTGAATCTGCAGTGGTAGTGATTCAGAGAAGAATGGCCCTGAGCTGAGGCCCCTCATCAGTTCTAGGCCCCCGGCTCTGCATCGTCCCTCTCAGCTGATCACCTCCTGCCTCAATTCATTTCCAATAACAGAAACACTAATGGTGTCTACATGGTGACAAGAGGGTGAAATTTGTAATTAGGTATTTACTCAAAATGATGTTGGGGAGTAAACACACCAATTAATAGAGAACGGCAGGGGGAGCAGACTGTGGGGAGAGCTCACTCACTCTGGAGCTGTTAGGGGGCATCACCCCTCCCCCACCATGTCATTGTCTCCTGTTTAAGACTGCAAATTTCAAGGAAGGTATGCTAACATGTGAGAATGACTTTACTTGGAATTTCCCTTCAGGGAGATGCAGGAGGGAGGAAGAAGTGAAACAGTTTTTTTTTTCTTTGTAATGTAATAATTCAGGAGCTGTTCCTGGAAGGTGGGAACACAGAATATATAAAGAGGTTCCAAACAAAAAGGAAAAAGAAGGAAGATGGGAATGGAGATTGGGATTCAGGTTTGGTTTCAGCCATTTTGTAAGATGGAGATGTGAACCATGTGAGCTTGGCCATGTGTGGCCAAGGACTAGAGCCACCTCTGGCTAACTGGGGCTAGCTGTATGTGTGGTAAAGACGGTTAAGCAGTTTTCTGATTTGAACTCTGCGTTGGAGTTTGTTTTGCTGAGTTTGACTTGTTTCTGGAAGAGGCTGTGCAAAAGTTAGGCCTGAAAAGAAAGTGAACTTTGCTGGATCCAGTACCATGAAATTTCTTCTACTACCTGGAGGAGGACGACAAGAAGATGGCATGTAGGAGCTGGAGCATGCCAAAGGAGCATGCCAAAGGAAGATGTCTTCGAGCATCTGGAGATGAACTCTGACTGGCTGATTTTGGTGAGATGATCAGGACTGAGAGACTGAGGATTTTTAGACAATCTGGGAAAGGACTTTGGACAATGTTGAGAAAGGTTTTGGACAATGTTAAAATAATCAGAGTTTTACTTACATGTTTCTTTTGTAGTAAACGGGAAATTACTTTGTTAGAAATAAATTAGCACTCTGAAAGTCTTGCTTTAACTTGGGGTTTTGGTGAGAAGGCTAGGGATGGTAGAAAGACCCCACGAGAGTTTAAAGAGGGTAAATTGAGGCACACTAGTCTAAAGTTTAAACTGTGTTTCTAAGGTTTTCTTTTTAGGTCTGAAAGAGGGGAAGAAAGCTGAGAGAAGCTGGTAGTTGATTTTTGTATATCAATAGTAGGTGAACAGTTAAGAAGAGCTGAGAGAAGCTGGTAGCTGATGTTTGCATACCAATAGTAGGTGAACAGTGAAAGTGCTAATGAACTGCTTGTAGCCTGCTTCCTAGAGAGGAGCAGGTATAGATGTGCCTAAGTTAAAGGCAAAAAGTCTTTTTCCTTCTTTCTTTTACCTGATTTCACCAGTGCTATGGAGTTTCTTTCATTCTCTGGAGGAGGACAAGGAGATGACAACATGGAGGAGTTGGAGCACACCAAAGGAAGATGTCTTCAAGCATATTGCGATTGACTGACTGGGTACTGGTGAGATGATCAGAATTGAGAGACTGAGGGTTTTTGGACAATCTGGGGAAAGGACTTTGGACAATGTTGAGAAAGGTTTTGGACAATATTGAAGTAATCGGAGTTTTACTTATATGTTTCTTTTTGCAGCAATTAGGAAGTCACTTTGTTAGAAATAAATTAGTCTGCACTCCAAGAGTCTTGTTTTGGCTTAGGATTTTGGTGAGAAGGCTGAGGATGGTGGAAAGAACCCAGAAAGTTTGAAAGTGGGTCAATTGAGGCAAACTAGTATAAGCTGTGTTTCTAAGTTTTTATTTTAGGTCTGAGAGAGGGGGGAAGAGTTGAGAAACTGGTAGCTGACTTTTGCATACCAATAATAGGAAAACAGTGATGATGCTAATTAACTGCTTTGAGTCTGGTTCTTAGGAAAAAACAGGCAACTGAGTTCAAGATCTGAGTTCAAGTTAAATAACCTTCTTTTTTTCACCCAGTTTCAAAACCTGTAAAGATCCTATGAGGCTGGTGACCCTTAAACATGCATTAAAATTGAGGTCACCAATAAGCTATTGGCATGACACACTGAATAGAAAATGGGAGCACAGACATGGTGACTTAGAAGCTCCTCTAGGTATAGTGTAAGTGCGTTCAGCTCATTTTAGCTTGAAGAGAGTCCAGGTCCAGATCCCAGAGCAGGCTGAGGTTTCTGTTCCAGTTCCCCATTTGTGTGTGTCACTGTGAGAAGCACTACTGTGCCAGATCTGACAGTAATAGTCAGCCTCGTCCTCGGTCTGTGGCCCCGAGATGAGCAGGAGCCCCGCATTGGCCGAAGAATCCTTGGCTCCAGAGAAGCGACTGGGGACCCAGGAAGCCTGGTGCTTACTTGAGTCTGAGTAATAGTATAGGAGATACCGGGGAGGGCTCCCTGGCTTCTGCTGGTACCAGTATATGGTATAACTACCAACACTGATGCCACTGCTAAGGGTGCAGGTGAGTCTGGCTGTTGTTCCAGGAGACACAGCGAGGGAGGGTGGCTGAGTCAGCACAGGCTGGGAGAGAGAACCTGCAAACAGAAACAACAGGATGCACTGAACAAACAGGGGACAGTTGCTGGTGAAGTTGAAGCACAAGACACTGATTCAGGCGAGGGACCCCAGAGTGTCTGGGACTTGAGCCTACCTGTGCAGTGAGAGAGGAGCATGAGGAAGAGAGGAGTCCAAGCCATGGTGCTCACAGCCCCTAAGCCCCACTTGGGGCTGGGCTGCCCCAGATCTCCTTTTCTTCCCCAACTTCTGTCACAGCAGGGGGCTGTCCATGCAAATGACGTTCAAGTTGTGACTGCCCAGCCCCTTCTTGAGCTCAGCTCAGAGGCAGAGAGAAGAAGAGGGATGTTTGTTTCACCCCTGGGAGATGCCTGGGCAGAAGCATCTAGAACTACCACACAGAGATCCCTGCTCAGTGGACTGTTTTAGGCTAGAGAGGATACAGATGCTAAGGCTCCATCAGGGAGTCCAGGGTCCAGGGACCAGGCCCATGTTTCTTTTTGTGAATGATCCTCACTGAGGTACTATTGGGCCTACAAGGCAGTACCACAGCACCTCCTGCTGGCCCTGGGGCACAACTCACTCTGACCAAGGCCTGAATGCCAGCTGGTGCTAAGTCACCACCAGGTCACTGTCTCTAGTCACACCTCGTTGGTCAGATCCCAGGTACTGAAGTTTTCATATACTGTTGTTGTAGCTTCTACTTCCCAGATTCTTGCACATACAATGAGATGTGTGATCCAAATGTGCATGAAGGGAAGAGCCGCAAAGAATGGGCAGTTGAGCAGGGAAGATGATAAAGGATGCTAGGGAAGTTGTCCAGAAGTGGAATTTCTAGGAATAAACTCAATTGGCATCCTGAAAACAACAAAATGCAGCAAATATTGGAATGTTTTCTGATGTACTTAATATTATGTGTAGATATTATTTGAGTTAGTGGTTTTCTAAAATAAGATAAAGGTAGATCTCACACTTTCCAATAAATACTGTGACTTGTATTGATGGATGAATTTGGCTTTATAATTAAGCTTGCAGTCTTTGCAAACTGTGTCATATTTCTGTTAATTTGTTGTCTCATATCTTATACTATTGGTTTGTATTTTCATTAAAGTGTTTCACTCTGTATTATGTTAACTGATTGCCTTCAGGTGTAATTGCACTCCACTGTTTGGTAGAATCAACATGACCTGGTTGCTGAGCTCCCACCTGGTTTGAGTTTTGTGTCTCTCTCTGTGTAACGGATGGGGGAGCAGAAGTTGACCATCCTGCTCCTGCCCAGTGAGTGTCCTAAACAGGACACAAAGTTAAATGTGTCTAGTAGTTTTCTGTCTATCCTTTTATTAAGTGGATTTCAAATGGTATAGTTTTGTCTACCAGGGGCCCTTGGAACATGTTGATCTATTATTGTCTGTCATAGCTTTGATAATGGGGGCTACTGGTCTGTGACATGTGGAACACAGAATGCTACGAAATATCTTCCTTGAACATGAAGCACCCACCTCCCTCTCGAATAATGGTCCCCCTTTGTCAGTAGTGCTGAGATTAAAACAAATTTTCATAAAGTGATTGCAAAGAAATAGGAAAATATCCATCAAGATGTAAGAGTGTGCTTGTGGCAGGAAGTGGGTAGTAGAAAGATAATATAGAGATTCAACATACAACTTCAAACAATCCTTGGAGGAAGAGGCATAGGGAAGAATAACCCTCCCTGGACGGTATGGTTGAAGGCAAACTCAGGAAGGCAAACTCAGTCTCTGGAGAGTGTTTATCTCACTTCCCCATGGATCTGGAGCACTGTGAGCTATAGTTGCTATTGTAAGACTGACAGTAGTTGTCAGCATCATCCTCAGACGGCAGTCCAGAGATGCTCAAGGTGGTGGCATTGGAGGGGTTGCCATTGGAGTCAGAGAACCAATCAGGAACCCCTGAGGGTCTATCATCATTGTCATAAATCACAAGCCTGGAGCAGCTGTCCAGGCACTGTTGGTACCAGTGCACTTGGTAGACTCTAATGTTACTGCTGCTGGGGGTGGAATATGGTGACCTTCTGGCACACAGACCTTGGCACAGAGTAGGGCTGAGTCAGCTCAATTGGACCCAAGAGTTTACAAGGAAGAAGCAACACAATGAGGAGAGAAAGGTCTCCCATCCCCAGGAGGAGAATGGAGTTTTCCCAGTTCTGTTGCTACCACGGTGCCCACCTTGTATATCAAGAGGACATGACCTGTGCAGTGAACAAGAAGGGTGAGGGGCAGAGGAACCCAGGCCATGGTGAGACCTTTTCAGAAACTGCTTCCTTGAGCCGAAAGCCAGAACTCAACCCATCT
The DNA here is from genome assembly GCA_004024945.1 of Uropsilus gracilis. Lineage (NCBI taxonomy): Eukaryota > Metazoa > Chordata > Mammalia > Eulipotyphla > Talpidae > Uropsilus > Uropsilus gracilis. The sequence continues at coordinate 23,736 of PVHY01008109.1, forward strand.
ATCCTTTTTATATGCCACCCGCCCAGATCCTGTGGAATAGGTCTTTATGCAAATCTTCTCCCTTCTCAAGTCTGTGCAGTTGACACCCCTGAGAAAACGACTGGAGAATGCAGGAGGCCTTCACCTCAAGAGTGATAAAGAAAAACCTGCAAGAATCAGAGAAAGGAGCTCTTGGCAGCACTATTTATAATTGGCAAGGACAACCAGGCATGGTAGCTTGTGCCTATAAGCAGCAGCCTATGGAGTGCGGCAGGGGCTAAGGATCGCACGTGCTTGGATTCCTCTCCTGGGCAACAGCGAGACGTAGTTCCAAAAAAATAGCTTGGCATGGTGGTGTGTGCCTGTAATCCCAGCTACCTGGGAAGCTGAAGCTGGGGATTGTTTGAGTCTGTGGTACCCCAGACAATGTGAGCCTGTGGTTCCACGGGCAAAAATTTCGAGACCTAGCCTCAAAATAAATAAACAAACAAACAAACAAATAAATAAATAATAATTGCAAGGACATGGAGGCAACCCAAATGTCCCAAAACAGATGAATGGATGAAAAAGATATGGTATATTATACACAATGGAATATTACTCATCAATTAAAAATGACAAATTTGATGAATTTATGGTAACATGGATCTACCTTGAAAAAATCATATTAGCAGAAACAAATCAGAAGGAAAAAGACAGAAACCAAATGGTTTCACTATTATATGGGACATAGGAAAAACAAAAAGGCCAGGAGGAAAAGTCAAAACAAGCTAACAACCAAAACTAAAGTACACAATTTGGGGGAGGGGTGATGAGTGGGAGCCATCAGGGAGGGGAATTGGTGGGTGAACCCCAGGGAATGCAAAGATGTGAAATATATATATTTATATATCATATATATTTGTCTATATATATTTTAAGAAAAGAAATGAGGGAGAAGTGCGCCTTCTAGTGGATGCAGGCAACGTGGTGTTCTGGGCTGAATCTTGTGTCCAGGCCCTAATCCTAGTCTCCCTCAGAGCTCACAGTACAACTTGTCAGTTAGGTTATTTAACATGAAATTATGCACCTAAATTCCTGGTTAACTTTTGTTGACCTGATACCTTGTATTTTGTGTGTGCACTAAGCTCCATTTCTGAATAGATTGGGCTTGTTTACTTATCACCATCTGAAGGACATTTAGTTGCTTTAAACTGTTCAAAAATGAATAAAGCATCAATAAACCACATATGCATATTGTTATTGACATAGTCACTGGGTTAGAAAATAGAAGTGTGATCTCAATATTGTACTACCTAATAGAGTCTGTAACTTTGAAAGAATGTGTCCATGTGTTCCCCAGTGTGGCTGTGACATTTGCATTCCCACCAATAAATGAGAGTTCAATTGCCCCCCCCTGGCTGAGCAGGATCTGATACTGTATCTATCTTTGTTTTCACCATCTAATCAGAATCCAGTGAAGTCTCATGCATAAATTTGTGTTACTTCACCAATCATTGTGCTGAATATTTCTCACAAGTTATTTGTCATCTGCACATCTCCCAAGTACAGGCTTTGTCCACCCTCTGTTGACCAGTCCCTGCAAGCAGAAGATCCACAAATATCTGCTCTCAGGAGACAGAGAGCCCAGTTACTCCAGTTTTCCAAGTTCAAGGGGTTCTTGGGGGAAGCTCAGGCTGTTACAGGGGTGCATAGGGAACTGTGGGGGCACTTGATCTATATGGTCACACAGTGGCATGTCTGACCTTCTCAGGCCCCCACTAGCAGGTATGGGGACAGTTTTTCTGGAACAAAGTCATCTGCTTTGAATGCCACTGTCAGCAAATGAGATGCTTTCATTGGCCCCGTCATAATAACCAGAGTAAAGAGGACAAAGGCCCCTGGTTTTAGCAGCTCAAGTAGCACAAAACATTAACCTCAGCTGATATTGACCCCAGGGCAGTGACTGAAGTGCAACTTGTTACAGTTCCTCAGGGTTAGGTGCTCTTTCTGGCACTGGGGTTGCTGCCAGCAATGTTAATAAGAGAATCAACCTCATCCTCAGTGACAACCCTGGATCCTGAGATCTTCCAACCCCTGCATCGCCCTCAGTCACAGGACAGGACCTCCTCTAGGAGCTCTTAGTGACGTTGCCATGGGAATCTCAGATGATCTGTCTTCCTGATGCTCAGAAACTGATCTAGGTTCATAAGTAGCTCCATGGAGGAGAAGAGGGGTCACATGTGCCCACATTGGGGAGCTCTGCTCCAGTGCTCACATCCCAACACCCCTGCATTGCTGGGAGGCTGTGAGAGGAGAGGGCCACAGTCAGAGCCTGCAGGCTCAGAAAGCTCCCAAGGAGTCCCTAAGGATCCTGATGGTGTCAGCTGCAAGAGTTACTCAGTCAGAGGTTGCTTCACCCGATCCCTGGAGCAGGAAGAGTATTTTTCAGCAATCTCTTAAAAAACCTCTCTGTCGTGGCTCCCAGTGGTTTCTTTCGTCAGTTTCTGGAAGCAAAACAGGTCCTTGTCTGTTGTCTCTCCAAATACATGGAATCCCAAGGAATCCACAGGGAATGGATCTCTACCTGTTCTTCCCAGCCTTTGTACATACTGAGATTTTTGCGTATGTCTTCATCAAACTCAAACTCACAAGCTTCTACTCTCATGATCTTCATATAAACTCTGACCTACAAACTGTAATATTAACCAAGCAGGAATTTTTATCTGAACCTCTAAGCCATTCTCCAAGTCCCAATTCCCATTAACTCTCGCCTTCATCAGCAAATACTTGCTGAATGTATCCCTCATGCCAGGCTGAGTGTCAGGTGTGTAGATGCCACTGTGTCCACACAATAAACACAGGAGCTCCCTGTTCTCATGTAGCTGGGAGTTCTGGGGGGATGCACATAAATACCATGCCAGCTGTGAAGGGAGGTCCCCACTCGCCAACATATCCTCAGTCTGCACATGTCCTGCCTGTCCTTGGTGCCATCTCTGCCCACCTGCCATGCACAGTCCTCCTGTGGCCTGCCTAGCACTGAATATCATTTCATCTGCCTCTTCACATCAGAGTCAGAGGCACATTTCAGGTGTGTGTGACTGGTAAGGTGCCATGTCCACTGAAGCTTCCCCATAGATTTAGTCCCTTACCATCAAGATTCAACAAAATCCTTGGTGTCTCCCCTAAGCTGCCCTGGGTTGGCCATGCTCTCAGGCCTGTCTCTCCCCTCCCCTCCCCCAACTGCTGCCTGTAAAGCAGTACAGACATATCCATCTGGAAAGAGGCTTTCAATACTGGATCACAGTGTCCCTTCTCTTTATGCTTCTTATCTGCTTGTCCCAATTTCTGACTTCTTTTGGGTGACAGAGGCCATCCCTGGCCCAGAGCTGGACCCTGAATACAGACATTCTTTGTTTCTCAACAGTTGTCATTGTGATCTGGAGAGCCAGGGACAAGATGGAATCACACCAGGCTGACTCTATCAATCCCTGTGGCCCAGATCCTGTGAGGTGGAGATTGTCAGCAATGACCAGAGGAGACTAAGGGAACAGGAGCTTAGGGGGAAGCAGGGCCTTGTGCAGGGTCTGAGCAGATGTAGATGCTCCTATGCTGTACTTTAAGTGAGGTCCTCACTTGAAGGGTGACAGGGAAGACAGGTGCCCAAGAGGGGGTGGACTTGAACATACTGAGGATTCTTTGACCATCTTTTTGTTCTTTCTACCTCTGAAGAGAGGAGGCCTTTTGCAGAAATTTCTATTGTTTTGTTTTTGTTCTTTTTATGTCTCATGACACCCCTGCACATCAGATTACTATCGTTTGGTGGGAAATGACTGTCTTTTCTGAGCTTGGAGAGGCATTGGATTGAATAGGGACAGCCTGACCTGTGTTCCTGACCAGACCCCAGTGTCCACAGCACGTGTCCCAACCTAAACCAATGATGAGGCGCATGTGGGTGTTATTTACTGACTCATAAATCATTTTCATCTCCAGCAACCTGATTGCCCCAATCATGTGATTACCCCAGTTCTAAACATATGCGTTCTGCGCTACTCTAACCCATCACATTCCCCTCCCTCCTTGCAACATGGAGTCAGTGGAGATAGGGAAGGTGTGTTTGGTCATCCTGCCATCCTGTGTTACTGTAGGGTAGATGAGGCTCCAGGGATTTTCCCCCAAAATTGTTAGCTTCTATGACCAGTCCCTGTTGTATATGTCCTCCCCATGATTGTACGTGCCTGACCCAGTGAGTGTGCATGTGTGAGTGGCCTCACCTGGGCCTGGTAGGAGAGGATAAAAGGGAGGCATCAACCCAGAAGCAAGGATGACAAAAGAGCAAGGGAAGGATGCCCAGGAGAGAGCAGGAGAAGAACGCAAAGGGAATGCAAGAGAGCCTAGAGTATGAGTGTGATAATTAGCTGTCTCTCCTGCTTCCTTGCTTGCCAGCCTTCCTGCCTGCTGTGCCTGGGTGGCCGGTTCTCTGAGAGTATTAAAGCCTGTAAAACCCACCAAGATGGGAATGCAAACTGGTACAACCACTATGGGAAGCTGTGTGGAGGACCCTTAAACTACTGCAAGTGGAACTACCATTCGATTCAGCAATCCCACTACTAGGAATCTATCCAAAAGTTACAAAAATTCTAATCCAAAAAGATACCTGTACCTGGATGTTTATTGTAGCACTATTTATAGCAGCCAGGATATGGAAACAAGCCAAATGCCCTGAAAGAGATAAATGATACAAAAGTTGTGGTATATAAACACAATGGAAAATTATTCATCAATCAAAATAGATAAGGTCACGTAATTCGTGGCAACATGGATGGAAGTAGAAGGAATCATGCAAGCAGAAATAAGCCAGAAAGAAAAAGAGAAATACTAGATGGTCTCACTTATATGAAGGATAAATGGAAAACAAACAAACGGACAAGAAAAATCTAAAAGTAACTCTCAGGAAAATTGAAGCACAGAGCAAGAGAGAGGGAGGAGGGGAAAAGTGTTAGTTGGAGGAGAACAAAAGACTAAGATGATGCTTCATGGGTGATAAAATGGTGGGAGAACCCCAGGGTAGATAACACTGTAAAATAAAACAAATAATAAAAATTATATATAAACACCAAAGGCTCCAACATTCTTCTTTAACTGCTAGAACCGATCAAGAACCTACCCAGACTGACATGCCTGCACTACAGTTACAATCAGGGATGATAGGTCTCTCATTACTGAGGATTGTTGTGTGGGTGTGATGACAGGGACAACAGACCCAGGTGGTCCACACTCAGAAGGCAGTCTGGACACAAACATGACATTTTGTTGATTTGTCCTGTGTCTCTCCTCAGACAATGTCAGCACCCTGAGTCCCAGCACTGATCCTAAACAATCCACACTGTGCTGAGCCCCTTGGTCTGGTCTGGCACATGCTGGGTGTTCAGTAAATGTGTGGTTTCACCAAATATGGGAATCAGGTCCCCCCAGTTAGAGGTGGACTCTGTCCCTAGAGCTGCCAGAATCCCTTGATATTGAAATTGAGTCGAAAGGGGCAGATGTCGCCCAACAACAAGTCATAGCTAAAAACAAACTCTTAAAATGCAGCTTCTGCCACCCAACTTTCTTCACCCGTGCATAGCAGTTGCCAGAAAAATGCAGTTTATCAACAGGGTTTTGCTAACAAGGGAATTCAACAGGGAAAACAAAAGTCCTCAAAGCCACAGTGGCCAGACACCATTTTCAGTCCCAAAGTTCCCAAAGACACATGTCCAAGATGGTGTCCTTTTGCACCTCCAAAACTGAGGCAGGCACTGCAAAAGTCCAGTCTTTCTCCAGCGTCTTCTCTTCATTTCTTCTCCAGAGTTCTGCACTGCTCCGCTTCTCCAAGTTCTTCAAATTTCTTCCATAATTGCTGATGCACAAATCAACTTTCCAACCCCTGGCCATGTCCAGGTACCAGCTCACTACGCGACCTTGCTGCTGTGCCACACTCTCCACACCGGCCACTCTTTTGTTGGTCACAATGGCTCCTTGTCACCTCCAGCTCACTCTTCCAGGAGGCTTACAGTGGCCAGGCTACAAGAACCAACTGTTCTCTCAGTCCACCATTCTTGTCTCTTTCCTTTCCTTTTTTTTTTTTTTTAGTCCTCGCTCCTTCCTTCGATCTATCTTTTGGTGCTTCTCACCTCTTTTCGCCCATCTTCCTCTCAGACCCCACCTACCAGGATATTTTGGAACCAATACAATTTTCAACTGCATCACTCACAACCCCGTATCAATATGATGACTGTGACCCCTCAGTGTGACTGTGTTTGTGATGAGGCATCAAAGGAGAAGACTAAGATAAAGAAGATTTTAAGGCGATGACCTAATCAAGAAGAGCTGATGACTTTGTACCAAGAGAACCAGGAGTGAGTCCACAGAGAAAAGGCCATGTGGGGTCACTATGAGAAAAAAATTCACTGAAATCCAGCAGAGACAATCTAGGGCATCCCAACCTCCTGACTCTTTGATCCTGGGCTTCCAGACTCTAGCAATGTGAGCACATACATTGCTGTCAGTATAGCTCCCACTCTGTGCTGGTAGCCAAACCTGAGCGCCCAGTCCCATGAAATTGTCCCTAGGTTGCTGATCCAGGTTGCATGAATGGGTGGTCGATTTGAGAAAAACATTAAATTTGCTGTTACTAAAACCAAGCTGTGTGGTCAGATTTAGAGACCCTGGACTTGATCCTAGCAGAGCTCCCTGGATCTCTGGTATAGGTTACTGACTAACAAACAAGAACATAACTGTGCTATTGCAGATGAGCAGATTGAACCACATCACAGGGCCTCCTGCCTCAACTCCCCATTGGCCTGCAGCACAGTGTGCCACCCCATGTGCTGCTTTGTGACTGGCAGCGATATTCAGCTTTGTCCTCAGGCTGGAACCCAGTGATGGTCAGGGAGCCAAAGCTGCCAGACTTGGAGCTAGAGACTCAATCTGGGACCCCTGTGGGCTGACTGGTACTTCTCATATATCAGGAGTTTGGGGGGTTTCCCTGAGAGCTCTTGGTACCATTGCACATTATGACCCCAGATGTTGGAGCTGCTTCCAGAGCAGGAGATGACAACACTATCACCCAAGTTCCCAGACATTGAGTGAGGCTGAGTGAGGTCAGACTGGGCCCAGAATCCTAGGAAAGAGAGAGACACAAAGATGGTGATGCTGGGGTGCAGTGACAAGAGGAAAAGTACGGCCCTGTGGATCCTTTCCTGAACAGGCAGAGAAGAACATGAGGAGGACAGAAGTCCAGGCCATGGTGGACACAGAACCCTGAGTCCCACCTGGGACTGGGCTACCCCAGGCCTCCTATTCATCCCCACCCTCTACCACAGGAGGGGCTGTCCATGCAAATGAGTTTCAAGCAGTGACTTCCCACCAGTCCATGAGTCTTGGTGCTGGAGCTCAGTTCACACCCTACACTGAGGAGAGGGGTATGTTTGCTCTATCTCCTGGGAGAGAGAGCATGAAGGAAAGTCCATGCTAAGGAGACTGTGTCAGGCCAGAGAAGAAACAGCTGCTGAGCGTCCACCCGCAAGCCCAAGCCCAGTCCTCAGTTCCAGGCTCCTCTGAGAGAACAGTCCTCATTAAGGAGTTGTGCAGGGAACATAAAGCCATCCCACAGCCCCCACGCACCCCCACTGCTGGTCACTAGATCAACACTCACCAGGGCTCAATTTGTTTCTGCAGCTGACACATTTGTGTCAGCTCTATTCACACATGTGTGACCCAGTTTACACACACAGCATGGCCCATTGTGTTGCCCATGCTAATTCTCATCTTACATGGAGTTTTGATTTTTGTGAAGACTCAGTGTAATGATTAATAATTTAAGGTTTATTCTCAGAAAAAAGGCAGTGTAAAGATGGCATCACTACTTTAGTATACATTATAGGTTTGCATAAAAGGTGAATTTTCAATGTATTATGTGCTAAAATAGCAGTTTCCATCCATTGCTACATAAATTAGTTTGCCTTTAAAGATGCATCTTGTGGCAAACTAAAATATTTCCTATCACCATCTACTGACATGTGTATACTAAGAGTCTCTAATACAAAGATACAAAATGCACGTTCCTAGGAAATATGTTTCCATAGAAACAAAAAAATAAGCATATTAGTATTTCGTTAGAATGATTGGAAATGTTCTTAAGGAACAATTCCAATGAATGGAAAAGATGCAGATACTTTCACAGGACACAGTGACAAAACCCCAGAAATGACAATGGTCCAAAGCATTTATTTCATATTTTCATTATATAACATAAAAATTAAAAAAAAATGTTTTCTAAGAAGTTATAGCAGTGATAAATATATTTGCCAAACAAATTACACAGAAAAGCAGAATTAATAATTTGATAGCTTTCAAAATTGGTTGATGCAGATGTTAGGAATGATTTCAATAGCAGACTAATAAACTAATGCACCAACAAAAGTACGACTTATTCCAGAGACACAGACTCGTAAACAAGAGACTCAGCATGAACCTCCAGTGCATGGTCTGTACCAGGGTGAAGAACCATCCATATATTCTCCCAGGACCGTCATCAGGACTCAGAATCCAGTCACCTGTGTAGTGAGTGAAGAGGGAGTGGAGAACAGAGGTCTTGGCTTTGGTAGAGGCTCCCCAGATTTCTGCCCATGATACCAGTTGAACGGAGACAGTGCTCCCATCCCTCCTCTCCCTGATGGGAGCAGCGACTCCTCAGTCTAGTCATCCCACCTACTCTCCCTCCAACCTCTGTGCACAGGCTCAATCCCATTGCCCTGGAGTGTGTGGCAGCCATAGTGCTGGGGAACTTCTGATCTGGCTCAGCTGGTCTTTGGAAGATGGAGCTGTCAGACCCAGGAGCATTAAACATCTTTCCAGGGCTCATCCTGACCCCATTACCAGTCACCTGTGCAGTAAGAAAAGAGCAAAAGACTTGAGTTGAGGTGCCCAGAACAGGGAACCCATAGCTTCCTGCACCCCACACTTGGACTAGGCTGCTCTAGGCCTCCTGGTCTTTTCTACCCTCTGCCACAGGATAGACTGTCTGTGTAATTGGCTTGAACCCATCTGGCATAGGTCCTAGTGGAGACGCCCAAGCCCTATAGCCAGTTGAGGGTGCCTGTCATCCCAGGAGTTGTGATCAAAGAATTCTCCTAAGACTCCACTCTCTGGGATTGACCCAAAATGTCAGTAGGGATTCCAAAAGTTAGGCCAGGAGCCAGGCCATGGAGATGCAATGTAGCCTTGCCCAGTCTGTTCCAGGAGCCCCTTGACCAGTGCAGGGAATCAACAATGTGAGCAGGGGAGGAGCCCAGGCCTATTACAGACACCCCAGACCCCTCAGCACACAGCAGACCCTAAGTTCTCATTAGCATTCTTCCTCTGGGCTGGTTGGCATGCAATTGAGTCCCTTCTAGGGGGACTTAGAATGTGACATGATTTCTGGTTGGCCCACATCAGTGACATGTGTGATAGAACCCCAGGCCTAGGGTGACATTCAGGACTGAGGTCTCCAGGTGCTCTGCACACAGAACCCTCTCATGGCCATTGAGAGTACCCCTGGTGGAGGAGGCTCCTTGATTCCCCCCCAGCCCCCCCCCCAGCTCTCTGTGTAGGGAGTCCATACCTGGAGACCCTCAAAAGAAGTGATAAAAGGGGAATTGGAGTTTAAAGGTGACTGCATCACTTTTCTTTTTCAGCCCACAGATGCACAAGAGTATCTCTGCTGAGTGGGGCAGCTGAGTCATGGGCTCTTTGTCTTTTTGTTGCTTCACGAGAACCACCTAGTGACAATCAGCCTCATCACATGGTCACTGAATGAGCTTGACCAGTATCCAGGATCAGTCAGAGTTACTGTGACTGCTGTGAGGATCCTCTCTGCCTCTACTCTGCAGCCATTCCTGTTCAGGTGTGAAAATACTCTGATAGCTAAAGATTTTGTTTATTGGAATCTTTCATCTTATGTCCTCATGAAAGTTAATTCTGTGTCCCCACACTTGAAAGCCCATGTGATCTCAGTGACAGAGTCACCCACCTTGCACAGGGCAGGGGACACCCCTTTCTGAGGAGGACCCCTCAGTCCTGGGTCTCTTGTTGGGTTAAACAGTTGTTTAGGGCACTTTCTGTCTGGTCCTGACAACAGGACAAGCGATGTCCTTGAGGCTGGTGTTTTCTCCTGAGGGAGGGTCGGTCTCCCACTACACATCCTAATGCTGAGCTTGACTGGGGGAGCACAGGAGAGTCCTGATTTCTTCAGGCACAGAGGAAGCCCCCAAACTTGTTGTGTATTTGTGTGTGTGTGTGTGTGAGCAATTAAGGCTGAGGGCCCTGCCCCACCCTTCTCTCTCCACACCCTGAGCTGTGGTTACCATGAAAATCCTTCCTGGAAGCTAATTATCTGTAAGCCTCTTCTTTTTCCCGAGTACTGCGCTCTAGGACAAGAACTTTAAGTCACTTTCTATGGAGGAGGATGTGTGTCAGTGGGGAAGCACTCACGGGAGAGAAGAGCCCTTCTGCTACTAGCACCCCTGAATCAGATCCAGGTCTTGAGGAATAAGAACAATTTCTGCATTTCTCCCTCACAGATACAGGACCCCACACTGTGAGTTGTTTCCGTTCAGGAAGCACTCTGCAGGGGTGAGCACACAGCCCCTTCCTCCAGCCTCAGACCCACAGCCAGTGCCCAGAGTGTCTGTGCTCCCCTGGGTGACTCAAAGGGAATATGTTCTAAATTCTAAATCACAAGGGGGGAAATTCTAAGTCACAAGACTTCTGGGACTTGAGGGAAGTGGCATTGTGTGTCATCCTGAGATGTTGTAGGAAGTTGTGATTATAGGGCAGTCATGAAATTGCACAACCTGCAACACACACCAAGCCTTCCTCTGACATTTACTACAGACAACTTCTGTGTGATATCACTTAATGATGGAAGGGGGGAAATCAGTCAATATATTTTATATGCCCATCCTAAAGGTTGGATGAGAAGATATTTTTAAAGTTGATATATTTATTTGATTTCTTCCCTCAGTTGTAGTTGTCATAATCTTCCTACCACCACAGCACCTAAGAACTATCACCATAGTCTTCTCTACCCCTGTGTTCCCTATATTCACACTTCTCCCTTTCCAGTGGTATGACTCAGATCTATGGTTAGTCTGCAAGTTTTGCATCTTTCCTGATCCTTTCTTTGATGTTCCTATATTTCCCCCATATGTGAGAGCAGCTGATATTTTTCTTTTTCATTTTGCTTAGTATAACCCCTTCAAGCTCCACCACATTGCTTAAAATGGCATGAATTTATCTTTTTTATGACTGGGTAGTATTCCATTGTGCACATATACCACTTCTTCTTGATCTTTTCATCTGTTTGAAGGCATTTACATTGTTCCCTTATCTTAGGCACTATAAATAGTGCTGCAGTAAACATAGCTGTGCCACTTTCTCTTTGAATCAGTGTTTTTGTTCTTTGGGTAGATTTCAAAAAATGGAATACCTGGAACATATATGATAGATCCACTTATGTTTTGAGGAAACTCCATACAACTTTCCATAGTGACTGGACCAGTTTGCATTCACATCAGCAATGTAAGAGAGTTTCTTATTATCTACAGTCTTACCAACATGTGTTGTTTGTCGTTTTTTTTTTTTTAATATGGCTATTTTAACTGGTATGAGTTGATATCTCATTGTGGTTTTGATTTGCATTTCTCTGATTTTAAGTGATGTTGAATATTTTTATATACCTGTTAATAATTTGCATTTCTACATTTGAGAAGTGTCTTTTTATTTCTTCTGACCATTTTTTGACGGTTTGCTTTGTTTTTGTTAAGTGTGCAAGCTCTCTCTACATCTTTGATATCAGTCTCTTATCAGTTGCATTATGTGAAAATTTTTTCTCCTACTCTGTGAAGTCTCTTCATTTGGGTACTGTTTCTTTATTGTGAGGGAGCAGTTTAGTTTGTTGTAGTTTGATATAGTATTTATCTTTCCCTTCATTTCTTTTGAGGATGAATCTTCAAAGATGTCTCTGAGGTATATGTCATGGAGTGTTTTGCATATGTTTTCTATGTATTTTATAGTTACAGATTTTACATTAAATTCTTTTATCCATTCTGATTTGGTTTTTGTTTGTGGCATGAGGTATTAGTCTAGTTTCAGTCCTTTCCATGTGGCAATTCAGTTTGCCCAGCACCATTTATTGAAGACTATCCTTTTTTCCCAGTGTGTATTCTTTTCTCCTACACATAGATTATTTGACTACATACTTGTATCTTTATTTCTGGGTTGTCAATATGATTTCATCAGCAAAGTACTGTCGTCTTATGAGTTCATTCCGAACTCATAAGAAGAAGAGGCGGAGCTATGACTCCACAATAGGACCACCAGGTCGTCCCAGCTTCCTCTGAGTAGACCTAACCTGCTACCAAGCCCCATGCCCACTATTCAAGTGGGCACAGGAACCCGATGACCCTTCACAATGTTTATAAATTTCTCTTGGTAAGATGACCATTTCTTTAATGGTAATTCTTCTGATCCCTGAATAGGAAATTTCTTTCCTTTATTTATGTCTTCTTTTATTTCCATTAACAGTATTTTATAATTTTCTTTGTATCCATTTCTCCCCCTTTGTAAGTTTCATTACTTTTTGTCTTGGGCTTCTGGAAACTTTACTTAATGTGTCTTGCTTTAGTTTTTGGTTATTTGGTTATTTTGGTTATTTGGTGTTCTTCTAACTTCCTGTATGTCTACTTTCATTTTCTTCTTCAGGATTGGGCAGTTATCTTCAATAATTTCCTTGGATAGTTCCTCAGTTCCTTTGTCTTTCTCTTCACCTACTGGAATTCCTCTGAATCTTATATTTCCTTTCTGCATGGTTGAAGAGTACATTCAATAAAAACCAGTGTTTAAAAGAAATTGGTTGAGAGCATGGTGGAACAGAAAGCCAGTGTGTGGGATGAGAGAGAACAGGAAAAATAGGTCTTCTTTTCAGGTCTGGTTTGTGAGTTCTACTCTGGGGTTTAGCCCTGGAGAATGGCAAGCACAGCGAGATAATGCTCACTCTTCTCTGAAATTTTCATATGAGTAGGGGTGGGAACTGAGGCACAGAGGAGAAAGGTGAGGCCTGAGGGAGAGTCTCACAGTATCTGTAGCTCAGTCCCCACGCACATGCCTGTCCGCCTATCTCCCATCATCCCAGCTTCAGCTTGAAGGACGTGTGCATGTGGGTGCATGGGCAGCTGTGGGCTAGGACCCATCATCCCAGCTTCAGCTTGAAGGACGTGTGCATGTGGGTGCATGGGCAGCTGTGGGCTAGGATTCCTCCCTATCACATCTTCACCTACATCTCCCATCTTGTGACCACACCTGAGATAATGTGCCTGCAGCACTGAACCCTGGCCTGGGGGGAGAGGGGCTCTGCTTTGAGCCCTGGGCAGCAGTGTCCTTGTTGTGGGGATGCTCACCTGCCACACAGTCCTGGTTCCTCAGCAAAAAAGTTCAGATACACATAAATTAATTTCAAAAGAGGAAAAATTGACATTTCTTATTTTAAGACTGCCCATCTATGTCTATGCAGGCATACCTCATTCCTTTTATTCCTTTCCTCAGTAACTTTGCATGTGCTGATTTTAAAAGTAAGGGAAAAAAAGAACATACCAGTGGTTTTGATACCAGGACACTATCAGGATACATACATTTGATAAAGAGCTAGCTATTTTGCTTTTACTATAGACTTACAAAATTTTAGAGAACTAAGAAGCACCTTGATAATGATAGGAGGTGCCTAGCTCTGGGTGCCATTGTCTCTTGCTTTAGGATTGCAAATTTTAAGAAGGACATGTTAGACTTGAGAATGGCCTTGATTATAATTTCCTTTCAGAAGATACAAAGTGAGAGAAAGAAGGATAACAGGTTTTTTCTTTGTAATGTGATAACTCACAAGATCCTTTTCCTGAAAGGTGGGGAAACAGAAATAAGACAACATACAAGGAGTGTTGAAACAAAGGAGACAACCTGTGAATTTTGGTTAAGCCATTTTGGAATTAGCATGCTAGGGAGAAGAACAGTGTAGTTCAGGCCACTTGGCTGAGGCAGGCAGCTGGGTCATGAGCCAATGCCTGTGAACTCATGGCTTTAGCATGGTTAAGCTGAGTATGTGTGTGTTAAAGTCAGCCTGAGGAGGCCTTGATGAATCTGCTATTGGTTCTTATTTTGGGAAGTTTTTTTTTCTACTACCTGGAGAACAAGGAGATGACAGCATGGAGGAGTTGGAGCATGCCAAAGTGAATTCGGGTAAAAGGAAAGGAGGCTATATAACTTTAAATTAGGTAGCTGAGGCTTTCTATTGTAAACTCAACTCAAATCAACTGTCTGTTTCTCCCAGAAAGCAGACTCAAAGCAGTTACCTAGCACTTTCACTGACTATTTACTATTGATATACAGAAGTCAGCTACCAGCTTCTCTCAGCTCTGTCTCTCCCAGCCCTAGAGCAGGAGAAAAAAAGTTAGAACCACATTTTAAACTCACAGCCACTAATCTTAAATGTTACTTTTGCAACTCCTACAATCTAAAGACTTTCAAACTTGTGGGTCCTTTCCACCACCACCAACCTCTCCACTAAATTCCAAGACAGAAGCAAAACTCTTATTAGAGTATAGAATAATTTATTACTAAACAAAGTGCTTTCTAATTACTACAAAAAGAAACACATTAAAAATACTCTTATTGCTTCAACATTGATCAAAACCTTTCACAACATTGTCCAAAGTTCTTCTCATATCAGGTGAGGAAACAGGCAAAACAGAGTGCTTAACCAAACTTACAAAGGGGAGTAGCTGGCCCTTTAAAGCCAGTCACACACCAGGTTCTTCCCAGCCCACTCATACAGTAGCAAGACCACATAAACTTTTAGAGGGAGGCAAAAAAAATTTTATTTATTAAAAGACAAATTGCACAAGAGTCACTGAGTAGTGCTAGGGAACTCCTTACCACACAGCCCAGGCTATAGTTCAAAGAGCATATGGCTACAGCAGCCATGTGCATCCACAAAATGGTGGCTGACCCACCTTAAGTTGGATGAAGGAGTTAAGATGGTACCACCACTCCTTCTTCAAAGACACAGCTCCACTTACTCCAAACTAGAAGAAGCCAAGATGGCATTGTTGACCCTTCTCTGAAACCAGGAGATTTAAATCCAGTGAGGGAAAACCAGAATAGCATTGTCAATTCTTTTCCAAAAGGCACAGTTCTGGCATTCTTTCAGCTCCAACTCCAAAGTGGCCCAGCATCAGCAAAACTCACTCAATACAGCAACACAGCAAGTACTTTGGATGCCTCAAGTTGAAAACAGCATCACAGCAAACTTTTTTCAGTTCTCCAGAAGACTTCTAAGCTTTACAGTTTCAAAATTAAACAAAGTTTTCAAGTTCCACATTTCCAGGACAGTTCACACAGCTCACAAGTTTCTCCAACATGCTTCCCCAGGCTCCTCACAGATCCAGACTGGGGATGGAAGCCCATAGCTTGGCTTTCTTCCCTGCCCTGCTGCCCCACATGGAAGCAGTAGCTCTGAGGCCTCCCAGCCTCCCTGCAGCTCCTCTTTGTACCTTTCTTCCCCGTTCTCCTCTGTTCTGTCTTCTGTATCTTTCTATGTCTTTCCTCTGCCCACTCCCTAATATTCTAATCCTCTTTTCTCTTGAGAAGGCTTGACTTCCCTTCTCCAAGTTTCCACCCACCAATGAACAACAGCTGTTAGTTTAAAGCAGCATTACCAGTATGGGGTCCATAGTCCCCTAATACTTCACCCAGATTGTCCAAAACCCTCAGTCTCTTAGTCCTGATAACCTCACCACTTGTCCAGTCTTTTAGAGTTCATTCACACTTGCTCAAAGACATATTCTTTTGGCATGCTCCTTTGGTGTGCTCCAACTCCTCCATGCTGACTTCTCCTTGTCTTCTTCCAGGTAGTAGAAAGAAACTCCATATTACTGGAACCAGCAATCTTCATTTTTTTCTCAGATCTGTCTCTCACATGGCATCTCCCAGACATAAGTCAAACTCAGCAAAGCAAACTCCAACACAGAGTTCAAATCTCCAACCTCTTCAGCTTTCAACAGGCACACTCAGCTTATGCTTACTAAGAGCCATGCGTTACCAGACTAGGCCAAAACCCGGCCTGAAGCTCCTCATGGCCTCATTGTTTGGCCTCCATCTTCCCTTCTAAAATGGCTGAATCCCAAATTGCTGATCCCCTTTCTTTGTCTCCAATCAATATTTATATCTTCCAATTTTATTTTCTGCCTTCCAGGAAACAGCCTTGTGAGTTATCATATTACAAAGAAAAAACCTGTTTTCCTTCTTTCTCCTACATTGTATTTTTTTGAAAAGAAATTTTAATTAAGGCCATCCTCACATTTTTGCATGTCCTCCTTAAAATTTGCAATTATAAATGGCACCAGGGGGTTGGTGTCCCTATCATTCTCAAGGTGCTACTTAGCTTTCTAAAATTTTGCAAGACTATAGCAACGGGAAAGCAGCTAGCTCTTTATTAAATTATGTATTCTGTTAACAGCCCCATATCAAAAGGAGCACACCAAAAAAAATGTCAAATCTTGGAACATGTATGAATGAACTCTAAAAGACTGGACCAGTGATGAGGTGAACCGGACTTAAGAACTGAGGGTTTTGAACAATCTGAGGGAAGGACTTTGGACAATGTTTTGGACATATGTTGAAGTAATTGGAGGTTTCCTAATATTTTTTGTAGTAAATAGAAATTCACTTTGTTTAGTTATAAATTAGTCTGCACTCTAAGAGTTTTGAACTGTCTTGGAATTTAATGAAAAGGCTGGGGATGGAGAAAGAACCCAGGAGTTTGAAAGAGGGTAGCTTGAGGCAAATTAGTGTAATGTGTAAACTGTAGTTTCTAAGGTTTCTTTTCTTCCTGCACTCTGGCTGTTAGGGGGCTGTGGTGAAATTGGGGGGCTGTGATCCCCAGCATCTGCATTAGAATGGCAGTCATAGTGTCCTGGTGGGTGGAGAAAGGAAGTTAAGCCTTCTCTGGAGAATAGAGGATTAAGACTCTTGTCTAATTGTCTTTTAATAAGTAAATTTGTTTTTGCCTCCTTCTTAAAGTTTATGTGGTCTTGCTAATGCATGAGCCAGCTGGGAGGAACCTGATGTGTGACTGGCTTTAAAAGGCCAGCTGCTCCCCTTTGTAAGTTTGGGAAGGAAAAAGCTGAGAGAAGTGGGTAGCTGGAATTTTGCATACCAATAGTAGGTGATCAGTTACATTAAGTAACTGGTTTGAGTCAGCTTCCAGGGGAGAAATAGGCAGGTGATTTAAGTTCAAGTTAGAAAGCCTTGTTTGGAAAGTTAAACTAACAACCAAATTGAAGTACACAACTCCAGGTGGGGGGTGGTGGGACAGAGGGGGAATGATCAGGGAGGGTAGGGGGGGTGAATCCCAGGAATTACAAAGATGTGAAATTTATATTTAAATAAATTATTTGATGTTTTTAAAAAAGCCTGAAAATAAACTGAGCAATTCAGTTTAGCACTCCCTTGATTTAGGGTACAAGCAGTTCCCTCCCTAAGAGACAATTCCCCTTCCTCCCATAGAGAAAACCAGCGGATTACCCCTTTTATAACTTTATGTTAACTTAGGTAACTTTATGGCTAATCCAACTGTAAGCTTAATGTACATCCCCAACATGTCCACCATATTTTACCTTTGTTTGCCTTAGAATAGGGATGCAAATGTATAGATTAGCTTGTAAAACAATATAAAAGGACCTGTAAATGAACAAGTCCAGATGACTGAGTTTCTTTGTCTAGGTTGCACTCAGTTGAGCTTTTCTATTAAGTTTTCTCTTCGTATTTGCCTTCCTTGTATTGGGTATCTCTGGTGAGCAGCATTGTCTATGGCCTAACAGCCTCAGCTACCTGATGTGAGTTTAAGTGAGAAAAGCTTCTTTTCCACCCTATTTCAGTTTCTGAATAAGTCTTTGAACAAATGGCAAAGTTTCTGTATCACCCCAAGATTGCTGCTTTTTGTAGTATCCTAAGCATTCCAAAACAAAAATAGAAAATTGGGAGCTCAGGCAAAATCCGGAAACTCCTTTAAATACAATGAGTGTATATTAAAGGTAAACTTAAACTGCAGAGAGTGTATGTCCTGGTGCCTAAGCAGGATGAGGTTTACTTCTCGCTTCCTCATTCATGTGTGCCACTGTGAGAACCATTACTGTACCAGATCTGACAGTAATAGTCAGCCTCGTCCTCAGGCTGGGGCCCTGAGATGAGCAGGAGCCCAGCATTGGCTGAGGAATCCTTGGCTCCAGAGAAGCGACTGGGGACCCAAGAGGCCTGGTCCTTGTCTGAGTCTGAGTAGTATTTCAGGAGATAGCAAGGAGGATTCCCTGGCTTCTGCTGGTACCAGTATATATTTTTGCTCTGGACACTGACATCACTACTCAGGGTGCAGGTGAGTCTGGCTGTTGTTCCAGGAGAAGCAGATGTCGAGGGCAGCTGAGTCAGCACAGACTGGGAGAGGGAACCTGCAAACAGAAACATCAGAATGAACTGGACAAACAGGGGGCAGCTGCTGGTGAATCAGAAACACAGGACATTGATTCAGGACTCCAGGGTGTCTGAAACCATTGCCCACCTGTGCAATGAGAGAGGAGCAAGAGGAAAAGTCCAGACCATGGTGCTCAAAGCCTCTGAGTCCCAGATGGGGCTGGGCTGATCAAGGCTTCCTTTTTACCCCATCCTCTACCACAGGAGGGGCTGACATGCAAATGGTTCATCCAGGGACTGCCTAGTACCACCCTGAACCCTGGGGCTAGAGCTCAGCTCACAGTAAAGTAGAGGAAAGAGCAGGTTTGCTTTACCCCTAGGGAGATGACTGTGTTGAAGCATCTGGAAACACCCCACAAAGGCCCCTGCTCAGTGTGCTGTTTAGGCCAGAAAGGACACAGTTGCTGAGACCCAACCAGGGAGTCCATGTATTCTATCCTTATCCCATAACCCTCTGAATAAACCTCACAGAGCTACTGTCAGGGTATGATACCAGGCAGTTTAACAACACCCCCTGCTGGTCTCAGAGCATGCAGTCACCCTGGTCCAGAGCCCTGACAGCCCAGTTGTTGTCTCACCACCTGGTCACTGTGTCTAGTCTCATCTCATTGGTCTGATCCCAGGTGCTGAGGTTCCAGTACACTGTTACTCCCCAGGATCCCCAGAATCCTACTCCCCAGAATCCTGCACATGCAATGAGAAGTGTGATCCAAATGTGCATCAAGGCAGGAGATACTTTCTTTGAACCCACAAAGATAGAGTCGAGGCATGGAGATCAGTGGTCAGTAGTAATAGGGACTGGGGATGAGGAAGTGATCGGGAAAGACACAATGCAGGGTAGAGGAGGAAATCTGCACACATACATTTTTTATGGCCTATATGCTCTGAGTTAATTTTCCAGCCCAAGGACATGTCTAGAGGAGAGCAGGAGCCACACCATCCTCAGTACTCTGGGAGTGTGAGGTCAGGGGTCCTGGAGGGTGATAAGGAGCTCTGAGGGCTGATATCACAGGATACTGACATCAGTGAAGGTTGGTCTGCTGCTAAACTGTCTGTTTAACTCCTGTCTGTTTTTCTCCCTAAAAAGACAACTGAAAAGAAATGTTACAATGGTTTCTTTAGGATGTGAAACCACCCTCCCTAACCCCATCATCCAGGCTGCCAACTATCTGTTTAAAGTGCATCTCAGACCACCCAAGCAGGTCTACTGGGGCGATCGTTGGCAGACCAAACCCTCTTCCCTACAGGTTGCATGTCCACAGACCTCTGGTGGGATAGAGGTACTGGCATGATCCCTGGCAACACCCAGCCCCAGGAGTGCTGGGGGGGAGGGGCCCTGCCCAGGTGAGTGTGACCTGGGCAGGGGGAGGCCCGCGCCCCTGCACAGATTCCAAGCCCTCCCAGGGTGCTGGCATGTGGGGGAAGGGGAGGGTGGCCCCACCCCTTCTCTGGTCTTACACTCTAGCCAGTCCCCACCAGGAATAAGAGAAACACTAATGGACCAACTTTAGAGAGGGGAGGATGAACAACAACAACAAAAATCCCGGAAACACCCATTTCTTGGGTAGGACCCATGAAGAGCATGGAGGAAGTCAACAGATAAAGGACTGAATATCTAACCATACCAAGGACTCATCAAAGAGTTACACTAATATGGTTACTAGAGCTCAGAAGCCAAAATCAAGGACCAGAGGAACCTACAATGAGAACACGTTCCCCTCCCTTACCCCCTATGGGAGGAAGGCCACAGAATCATGGCAGAGCCCAAAGGGGGAGCGGCAAATGGCAAATGGAGAGGACACAATCTAGACTAACTATGCATTAATGTCTCACTCCACAAAAAACTTGTTCACTAAAAAGGACTGGAAGACTGACTCTCTAAGCCAGAGTCCGGCAAAATAGCAAAGAAGCAGCAACATAGAACTAAAATCAGAATGGAGGAGTGTTGGAGGCCAGATGCAAGGTACGAGAAATGACACATGAGCAGAGATTACCCAGCCACTACAGCTGGAGGCCTAACAGAGATATGGGCCATAAGGCAACTTTATTAACAAAAGAAAGGGGTATTTATAGCGACACAGGGTGAGGGTCTGTTGAATTTCAAAAAAGACAAACACAAACCTGAGAGGCAATTAACATTCTAAAGCCTGAGAGTAATTGAGGAATGGAGAGTGTAGGCAGGTGGTCACTATCTCTGATTTAGGTAAGCCAGCGGTGCCTCTGCAGTCTCAGAAGGGTCATTGCAATAATCAGTCCCTAGTTTTCTGGGGACTGGTTAATGAAAGAGGTTTTCCTTATCTCGTTTGCAATGATTTTTCTGGTTTGCAAATGGTGCACAACAGAGGAGACAATCAAACAAGAAGGATGAAACACTGAGCAGCTCCAAAGGAGTTGGAGAGAAAACATACCACAAAGTCAAGAACCAAAATCTAAACAATATGACCTGCTGAGACCCAGGAACCCAGATCCTTGCCTGGGAAAAAGAAAATGCCTCAGAAAAGGAAGAGACCTATGGGCTAAAACATGATCAAATAAGTAGCAGGTAGAGAGGAGTTGGAGTGACCAGAGTTGTGAGGGGGCGGGGGAGCATACCCAAAGGGATAACAATTATGCAAAATAAATAAATTTTTAAAAAATAAACTGCATCTCAAAGATTCAATTCCTGTCTCTTGGCATTCAGTGGTGAAAGGTGGACCAAAGTTATACTTCCATTTAGTTGGACAAGTGACAACAGAAGAAACCCAAGATGTGCAGCTCACAATTGGGGTGACGGTCAAGGGGTGGAGGCAATTCTGACTCTGCATCCATTGTGATATACAGTGTCCTCACATCCCCAGGGCACAGGAGCATTTTGTGATGTGTTTGCAACTGTACCAGTGAGCATCAGCTTAGTCTCAGGCTGTTTCAGTATCAAAAGTGCATCCAGAAAATAAATCAGACTAGAAGCCCACGAAGGTCCCTCACTGCTATTCCAGTCATGCTGTCCCTACCTAGGAGCCCTTATTGCTGTAGCCATGTTTCCCTCACTCACTGTGGAGAAGGGAGTGATCTGGAGTGAGGGTTCACCAATGGCTTCAAAGGGGGAGACACACATGCTCACATTTAGGATGCATGCTGCTGATGCTCACAGCCTACCCCAAGCCCTGCATTTTTTGACAGATTTGATGCAAGAGGGGAACACAGTGTGTTCTATGGGTTCAGGACACACTCACAGTGAAAGGAGTTATAAGACTGAATTGGGAGACTATGGCCCCTTCTCTGTAATAAGTTGCAGCTGAGTAGAAAGATGCCACAGGGCAGAGACTCCACAAAGCATGTGGAGCTGAAATTGGGTTAAAAATGGGCAGAAGCCTCTAACCAACAAGCCACAGGTCTGCATCACCCACGCACACAGCAGATGCCAAAGTCGCAGAGCACATTTACAACAGGATTTTATTAACAAGGGAAATTAACCAGAAAGATGAAAAGTCCTTAATGCCACAAGCAGCCAGTTATCGTACCCATCACCATTTTAAGTTCCAAAGGTCCCAAAGACACGTGTCCAAGATGATGCCCCTTTGCCTCCAAAACTGAGGCAGTTACTCTGCAAATTCCTATCTTTCTCCAGCATCTTCTCTGCTTCTTCTCAAGTGTTCCGAGAGCTCTGCTTCTGCAAGGCTCTTCAAACTTCTTTCACAAAATGCTGATACCAAATCAGCTTTCCAAATATGCCACTTTGCTGTGGCCTTCACACATTTCCTTTACCAACCCTTCCTTCAGTAGCATATAGCCACGTCCAAAAGGCCTGCCCTCTGCAGCCCCTGAACACCCTCAGTAGCCATCTTGGTATCCAACTCCACAATGACTACGTCTCTGTCAGTCACTCTCCCACCATGGCTCCTTGCCACCGCCAGCTCACTCTTCCAGGGGGATTCCCTTGGCCAGGGCACATGGACCTGTTCTCTCAGGCCGTGATTCTCAGTTTTCTTCTTTTGTTTTCTTCTTTCCCCTCATCCTTTTTATCTGCCTTTTGATGCTTCTCACTTCTTGTTGTGGGGTCTTTTTCTCAGACTCCACCCCACTAGGGTATTTTGACATTAATACAATTTTTAACTGCATCATTACCTTGTATCAGAGCAAGGAGCAAGAAGACAGCACAGGCATGAGAAGAACATGAGATGAGAGAGTTCATAAACGTGCATGCAGGGAGATTAAAACACGTACATGACCAGACTGGAGTGGAGGTGGTGGGAGCAGGCCTGTGACTGGGCTGAAAAGAAAAATTTTGAGCTTTTGGAAACCTGGACTTGGTTAGATCTGTCCCTGACAAGAGGGGAGCTGTTGGAAGCCTGGACTTGATGTTGACTGGATGGGGTGAGGGACATCTAGTAGGGCTGGGTACTACTAAGGAATCTTTCATTAATAAGTCCTGTTTCTGTTAACCTGGTCTTGCTCTGCTATGACTTTCCAGTGGACAAACCTGTTAGTGGCAGGTTTTAAGACCAACTTTTCCCCTGTGAGGCAGTCTGAGGTACTTTGCCTGCCTTTCACCAGCTAACACTGGGAGTCCCCAGGGGTTCTGTGTGGTGTCTTTCTAAGAACATATCATCCAGACCCTGAATCATCCTCTTCCCTGGAGGCAAGACTAGGTTTTTTTCCAGATTATGTTGATCTGCACATACACTCATTATGCAGAAATAGGGATTCTGAAGAGAAGACCCCAATCCTTACATTCCCATGTGCCACTATACACAAGAACCCCTCTCCCTGTCTTTACAGCTGGAGGCCCAGGTAGCAGCAGGGCTGTAGGCAGTTCTACTGAACTCTTCTCAAATTGTGTTCCCTCACAGCATCTCACATTGTGTGTCTGCTCCCTGGAGCAAGGGGGATGAGAAGGAAGGAACCCCGTTGTGGGGATGTGGTGCTGCTGGAAAAGTCCTTTCTTTTGAGGTTGAAGAAATAGAGGGAAAGCTGATGTTTCTATGAACAAAATTATAGCAATGCATGCTCTATAATTGTCAATCCTGGGTCAGCAGGCAAGATGTAGTGTGAACAGCTGGCCATAGGGTGCAAGAAAGGACAACGAGAGAGATGGCTTAGCCACAGAGACTGAG
Organism: Uropsilus gracilis; assembly: GCA_004024945.1. Classification (NCBI taxonomy): domain Eukaryota; kingdom Metazoa; phylum Chordata; class Mammalia; order Eulipotyphla; family Talpidae; genus Uropsilus; species Uropsilus gracilis. The sequence goes on from PVHY01008109.1 coordinate 47,384, forward strand.
GGTGATTGGAAGCATGAACCAAAACAGCAAGTTTATTTCCCTGGCAACCAATATTTAAAGAGCCAAGAGAACGTTTTATGACCAGTCAAAGAAGGGAGACAAGTGATTAACGTACAATTAAATTGGGTAAAATATTAGTTCTTGTGAGATAATTGGGGACAGGGGTTCGCTCATAAATTGGTTGATATCTCCTAAGGGAATGTTTCTTAAGGTAAACATTGGAGGAACATGGACCTTGTTGCCCACTGGAGGTCAATCATGCCATTTCCATCTTCAGTGTTCTGAAGACAGATAAGACTGGAATGAAGTTTTCTTCATCCACAACATGAGTCCTGACAGTTCTCAGCTCGCAGCCTCTGGAAATGTAAGAGTCACGATCATTGCTTGTTCTTAAAAATGCTTTGATTTTGCTTTTCCTGAGACTTCAGGAACACTGGATGGGAAACTGAGAATGAGCTCACTGTAATCAGTATCTTCCAGTGTGCAGAGTGAAGTGGATAGACATGCTACCATCAAATCTGGAGTTTCAAGAACCGGAGCAGGGTGAGAACTTAGTCCCATTTTCCCACCTGTGCATCACTACGCAAGCAGCGCTGTGTCCAAGCAGACAGGAGAAGCAGCCTCCACCTTAGGCTGTGGCCCAGAGCTCAGCAGGAGCCCCCATTGGCTGAGCCATCTTTGCTCCAGAGAAGCATTTGGGACTCCGGAGCTCTGCTGCTTATGTGAGTCTGTGGGGCAGATCAGGAGGCATCTGGAGGGTTCCCTGACCTCTGCTGGGCCAGTTTATTCTAGAGCCACCAGCACTGAAGCTGCAGCTTGGGGTGTGGGTGAGTGTAGCTGTTGCTCCAGGAGAAGCAGAGTGGGAGGGCAGCTGAGTCATCAAGGGCTGGGTGCAGACACACATAGGAGGCAGCAGCCTCACCCCCCTTGGGAAGGTGCAGACTCCTTGGGGCCCGAGTTAGTTGGTGACACACACGTGGCCGCTCTCTTTCTAGCACCTGATCACATCAAATAGTTTCTGTACTTGAGTATTCACAGAGTTGTACCTCAGTGCCAGTCTTTTATTTGCTCCTGAAGTTCAGCTTTATCCAGTGGGGGTTCTTTGAGTGAGAATCTATGTTGTGGGACACACTCTGCCTGTGTGCATGTGTGTGAAATTGCACTATTGCTTATGTACTTTTGTTCTTAGATAAATGTTTTGAATAATTATTTACTTTCTGTCACATCAAGATACTTAAGCTCAAATTAAATAAAACTTACCCTGAGAATCAAAAATTTCTCCACATAAGCCTGCTCTTTTTTATTAGAAGACAGTTATCTGGTAAAATGCTCAGTCCTGGCTAATGTGGTATCATTGCTGTATGTCCCTCTCAGCTAATAGAATAAAAAATATATACACAGAGATTCTTAAGCCAGCACAGGGAGCATATGCACATGCTTGTCTTCTGGAAACCAGCGTGTATTCCTCATGATATCGCGCACCTACATCATCACCACATCGCCTCATGAGTTACACATATGCATTTCCACTCCTGGAGAAAACTGCTCCTACCACTGCCTATCCTGTCACCTCGTTGCTCATCCAAGACCCAGCAGAGCCCCTCAGAATCACTGACCTGGACTCTATGGGAACAACTTCCTTACAGGGCCCGGGACTCAAGGGTGATGTCTTCTGCCTTCACTCCTGAGTCTGCCATTCCAAGTTGGTAGTCATTTCTTTAGCTTCTTCAAAGAGTTTGTTCCACTTTCCTCAAATTTCATTGTTTCAATCTAGAAGTCAGTTGTTTGTGATGGACAGCTTAGATGAGCTCCAGAGATAAGTTGATGTGGGCATTAAAACAGGGAAGTACAGAAATGAGATGATGGCACAGAGTGGGGCAGACTGGGTAAGGGGATCTTGGGGTTTGCTCTCTCTGTGCCTGTTCACCTACCACTTTTATTGAGAAGTTTATCAATGTTTGACATCAACATTCGTTAATTCCAAAGGCAAATAATCGCTACTGTCAAGAAAGCAGTTTCGCAAACAGTTTTTCCAGACAAGGCAAAATAGAATGAATCAGAAGAATGTAAGCAAAGGTAGGACTTTCCTGGGGGTGAGTTTCCCCTTGGACGTATGGGCTGTGGCTGCTGGTGGCCTGGGCCACCTTGTTCTGTCCCTCCCTCAGAGCAAGCTGCCCACAATCAGAACCTGTGCTGTTCAGTTCCCAGCAGTTGTTCTCTTTGTAATTTATTTAATTAACAAAAGAGAGCCAATGCACTCAATTGGACCTCCTAACTACTCTGCGCCAGCCCTCCCCTCTCCTGGTAACCTCAGTTCTGTTGTCAATATCTTCTAATTTGTTTTCATAGTGTGTGCTATGTTCAGTTACCTCGTTTCCTACTTCTACACACAAGAGAGTTAGTCACCTGCCATTTGCCTATTTCCTTCTGAATACTTCACTATGCAAAATTCCCTCAAGTTTCTTTCACTTGACGTGTGAGGTTTTAAGATAAGGAATCTCAGGCATAATCTAGATTCACTGACTCAGGATCCACACTCTAAAAACTCCTCCACAATTCCTGTGTACATTGCAGTTTGAAGTGGGAGAAAACTTGGTCCATGCTGCATGAAATCCTTGGGGTAGTTTAACTGTGAAATGTTCCTTACTCCTCAACCTGTTTTCTTACACCTACTCTGGACAGCCAATTACTACCCTGTCTCCCTATTCTGTGCTATCTTTATGGAGAATAATGCATCCAGATTCCCCACTGACAATGACAGGCATACCCTCCTTGCCAACCATAATCCCCAGAAAGGGCCTGAAATAGTAGACAAGGTCATTGTCACTTACGATTGACAGTAATAAGCAACTGGTTATTGCTTATTGATAGTGATTCTCTCGCAATGTATCTTAAATCAAATTATACTAATGAAAGTACTCAGTCTCTGAAGCGGTAAAGGTCACTTTTTTCTCAAAGATGGAGTTTGGGCATGAGGCAGGGGTCCAGGAGTGGTTACTGCTGGCCTCATAATCATTGTCCTGGAAGCTTGACCAGATTTCACTGGAACCAGTATACACGCTGCCCACTGGTGACTGCTCCAGTGTGAGATCCACAGATAAGAGTCACTGTCCCTCTTGGAGACATGGTCAGTGAGGGCTCCTGGGTCACCACAGTTGATAACTGCATGCTGAAAGGGAAATGAGTACATCAGAAAGAAGAAAAATGGAAGGAGAGATGCTTAGAGGTTGATCTCCATGGACCTGGGAAGTGAGTGAGCAGGGGGAGCAGGATGGGAGGTGTCGAGCTCAGGTGAGGACATTGCAAAGATTCCCTGAACTTACAGCTGGTGCTGGTGCCTGCAATGTCCCTTTGTCTCCTCAGCTCACTAGCTAAAGGGTGTGTTCAGTGGTGCATTTTGCAAATATAAGTCTACAACCCTAGTCCAATTCCGGGTCCTCAGTCCAGTTTGCAATTTCACTCTAGAGACACGCCAGGGTGTTTGGTGACTGACTTTATCCCGTGGGAGGAAGCACCTGCTGTCATCTCTCACCCAGGGCAGTGAGCATGGGCTCAAGGTCAGTCTCTTAGAAACTTTTGAGTCTGAGGAAAGCCTTGCAGCTCTGAGAAGTCCCACAGTGCCCCCTGGTGACATCCTCTAGAGAATAATCGGGGGGGGGGGGGAGTATGCAGAAGAAACTGCAGCCCCATTTTCCTTTAAATGAGCAGTTGTTCCCAATTTTTGATCTTAGAAGAGAGTTTTCATCTCAAACTTGTATCAATAGTATTTTTCAGTTTTTTCATTTAATTTTTGTTTATGAACAATTTTTAGTTCTGAATTTTTTCCCTCTTTCATTTGTACCAAGAGTTTATATATTTGGTTCAATGGCTTCAATGATTGCTGAATGAAAATATCTGGCACGTGAGTTATCTCGGGTTGGTGTCTGGAGATTTTTCTCATCAAAATTTGATTTTCGTGACTCTTTGATCCTTAGAGAACATGTTGGTGAAATCTTTCAACTCCTGGTTGTTGTTTGACATCTTTAACATTTTTCAGGGAGGTTTCAGATTTCAAATGTTTCGGAGTTCTGTATTTGTGGAGAGTCATTTGTGGGTAACTGTATCATCAAATGTTATCCTCACAACATTTTAGACTGGTTCTCAGGATGATTTGATAACAAAAGAGGCCTAACATTTCTTCATGTTTGCGTAAGTCTCCTGGAGGCCTGGTTAAAAATGGTCCTTTTCATAGCACAGGCTTTAGCTCGGCAGTTTGAAAGGGAGACTGCATATACAAAAGCTCCTGTATCCAGAAGTAATGCTCCCATTTGCCCCTGTAGGAAACAACTTTTTCTGTACATGGCTAGTTGATGGATGAGGGTAAAGCTTTTAGTGTGCCTTGAATAAGAAGTCTTCTTGGGCGTGTTGGGGTCACTCAGTCTCACTGTGGATCACACAGTGGGAATCTGCTCCCTTCCCCATCATTGTAAGCATAGAGGACACAAGAGGCACAATCTCAGAGGAGTCACCCTGGGGCTGGACACAGGCTGGCTGGGCCAGCAGAAAGCACAGGGTGATGCCCCAGCACATACAAGGTCACAACATGTCCTTCCCTTGTGTATGGGCCACTCCAATCTTTCTCTGACCTCTTTCTATGGCTAAGCCTTTCTGGGCAAAGGGGGAGGTTTTGGCTGTACTTCCCCATCAGGTCCCATCACTGTGTGATGTGTAGTACTACCCATATATAGTAAACAGTAATACTCAGCTTCATCCTCAGTCTGTGCCCCAGTGATGGTGAGGGCAGCTTTGTTGCTAGAGATGGAGCCAGAGAAGCGCTCTGGGACCCCAGAGGGTCGGTTGTTTGTCCCGTAGATGAGCATGCGTGGAGCTTGTCCTGGAGTCTGCTGGTACCAGCTGGGGTAGTTACTAGTCGAGACTGACCCAGAGCTAAGGCCACAGGTGAGTGTGACTGTCCCTCCTGGAGACACTGACAGTGATGGCTCCTGGGTCACAGGCTGAGAATCAGCTCCTAAAATGATGGGACAGAAATAGGTATTGTTTAGATCAGCTTCACCCTGCATTTCTGTGTACCCCAACCCACAGGATGCAGAGTCCTTGCTCCTGACCTGAGCTGCAAGCAAGGAGCCCGAGCATAAGCACCATCCAGGCCATGGTGGGAACACTCCTGAGATGCAGCCTCCTGGGCTCCTGGGCTGGAGCGTGCCGTCCTTGGGCTTTTCATAACCCACAAACCATGTGGGAGGAGCTAGCACTTCATGCAAATCAGCTTCCTCTCTTCTGCTCTGAGTTACCATGCTCTCTTCTGGGTCTATCTTGAAAAAACAGATGCTGGAACTTTACACAGACCAGTGCATGTGCAGTGACCAGGACACTGAATAATGGGGTGACATCATTTACCAAATCATCACCCCAAGTCCTTGAGTACCTCAGTCTAATATCTCTTCTCTGGAAAGTTATACGACCAGAGAGAACATCAGGGGACAGGGAGTGCTTCCAGGTTTGTGAAAACCCTTGTATCCTTCAGGTTCTGAATCTCTAGTCCCTGTAGCCCAGGAGAGCTGGTGCTTTAAGGACCTAGAGTTTATGCACTCATTTATTTTCCTGCATTGAGAGCTCTGCTCATGTCACCACCTGCCTCTACTACCCATTCCTCTGTCATTCATGGAGGTCACCGTCTTCTTCACAGCACCCATCTCTAGCAGCTGTGCTTGTGATGGACAATGGAACCTATTTGTTTTCAATATGTATTATTGAGGTAACAGTTAATGAAGTAACATGAAATAACTTAATGTTATTTAAGTGCCTGGTATATACCATTATAACTCAACCTGTGTGTAAAACTCTCATGACCATCACCGAAGGGTTACTTCCCACTCATCTGCAACAACTGAGCTAGCTCTACTGGCACTGACTTCCCTTGGAGAATGAGCTTTTCTCAGGAACTTGTAAAACACAGCTGCTTGTTTAAGACAATTTGAAGGCAGATGCCTGCACAGAAGAGGAGCAGGAACTCTAGACACCAGTTTCTAGAGCATGTTATCAAGTAGAAGGAGATTCGTGTTCATTCCTGGGTCTTGTATGGCACAGGATATGAAAAGGCTCAGGAAATGGTGCAGTCATATCTGTACCTTACATTGTGGGCTGAGCATGAGCTCTCATTGTGGATAGTCATTTCTTGAATTCAGTTTTTTCCAAAGGACACTTATCTGCAGGAAAATGCAGTCTTCAAGGGGTCTATTAAATGAAAGCGTGAAAGTCTGTGTGCAAAAGCAAACTTGGAAGCTTTATGTATAAAAGTGACTTGGAAGCTCTGTTGACTTGCTTCAATCATTCAGCTACTTGGACAATGTGGAGGCGTTTGCTTGGAAAAGATGCATTCAGACAAAGGTGCTCTTACTGTGACACTCTGTGGACATTGAATCACAATTTCCTTTTGTAGCGTGGCCTCTGTTCACAGACTGAGAATATATGATGGGGATGGGAGTTGGCGAAAGCAGTAGCTTCAGTCTATTGCTGAGAAAGTTAACAGTGACTCTGAAATTGTTCATGACTTGTCTGCTCATGGTTATTACAAACTAGCCAGCAGGGCTGTGGCCCAGCTCTCTGAAAATACCATGAAATTACAAAAGGAAAGGAGTGTCCTTCAGGACACTTTTGCCTTGTGATGTAGTCGCTCCTCAGTGTCCTTGGTGTAAATGACTAACCCAGCTACCAATAATGTTTGCAAATACACTGACATGGATAGTTTCAAAGATTGTGGGGATACTGGTGTACAGTGGGCTGAGGGAGGAGTACTCAGTTCCTCAGGTAACAGGGGAAGCACTGTCCCAGCTACTCCAGCACTGACAACTTCTTTAGTCAGAAAGACTGTGCCTTGAGTTTCTAATGTCACTATAGAGACCAGTGAGTGAAGAATGGACTGAGGCTATAACAGGCAAGGACATTTACTGAAAGGTATTATTTGTAGGTGCTTCATTTACTGTGCAGTAAGCCTGAGAATTAGTGGACAATAGAGTCCTGGCAACAAGATGTCTTCATCTAGAGGCAAACCAGGCTCAGGGTGATTTTTTAATTGCCAGGTTTGCATTTTTACTTCTTTGGAAGCTCGTCTCTGTGGAAAGGACTCACAATACCAAGTAAATGACAATTCCTATGGTCATTGTAAGATTGGGCCTCTGTCACAGAGCACCGTACCCCATCTCATTTTGCGTCATTTTCTGGGTAACTTTCCCCTTGCTGAGAATCAGATAACTTACCTAGAACAAAAGATGATTTTTCCCAGGAAAAAAAAATGAGTCTCCTTAAACTTTTTTGAAACAAACTCCAAGGCAGTTTTGATACTGTACTAAGATTGCTCCCCTTCCTACTGTTGTTGTGGACATCACAGAATGATGATTGGATGCTGCTTTCTTAATCTCAGATTTCTTAATCTCAGATTTAGAAATGATATCAACATCCACATTGTTTTTCAAAGACTCTCTCAGCTATTTATTCTCACTCCTTAACTTCAGAACTGTATATTTTATTCCAGGACCACTTAAAACTTTCTTTTGAATATTTTCCAGAAATTATCAATCATTATATTTCATAAGAAATCCCACAAGTTTCCCTGACCTTATTGTTTGCTCGTTGTAGCACTGAACGTCTGAAGCATAGTAATAGGTAGATGGTAACCACTAAATATTTTTGAATTATGCTGTTCATGGATAGGAAAAATCAATATTATCAAAATGGCCATACTACCAAAGGCAATCTACAGATTCAATGCAATTCCAATAAAGATCCCAATGACATATTTTAAAGAGATAGAACAAAAATTACTGAAATTTATATGGAACAACAAAAGACCCTGAATAGCCAAAAACCTTTTAACAAACAGAAGAGAGAATGGAGGTATTACTATTCCAGACTTCAAACTATACTACAAAGCTCTACTTAAAACAGCATGGTTCTGGTACAAAAACAGACAAACAGACCAATGGATCAGAATCAAATACCCAGAAATAAAACCACACATATACAGTCAACTAATCTTTGACAAAGGGGCAAAAAACATACCCTGTAACAAAGAGAGCCTCTTCAGTAAATGGTGCTGGGAAAACTGGATCAAAACTTGTAAAAAAAAAATGGACCAGGACAACACCCTCACACCCTGTACACAAATTAACTCAAAATGGATAAACGACCTGGAAGTGAGACCTGCAACCTTCAAATACGTAGAAGAAAACCTGGGCAAAACCCTTCATGAATTTCACCTCAGAAATCCATTTGGGGAAACAACTATGACCGGTAAAATATGAAGGAAAACATAAACAGCTGGGACTATATAAAACTAAAAAGTTTCTGTTCAGCAAAAGAGACAATAAGCAAAACAAAAAGAAACCCAAGCAACTGGGAGAAATTTTTTGCCCTCCAGACAAATGACAAGGGTCTAATAACAAAGATCCACAAAGAGCTCCTACAGTTCAACAAAAACAAAGCAAAAAACCCACTCAAAAAATGGGGAGAACAAAAAAGACACTTCACCAAAGAGGAGGTACAAATGGCTAATAGGCATATGAAAGAATGCTCTACATCACTAATAATCAGGGAAATGCAAATTAAAACCACACTGAGATACCATCTTACACCAGTAAGAATGCCCCATATAAATAAAACAGACAACAACAAATGTTAGCACGGATGTGGAGAAAAAGGAACTCTCTTACACTGCTGATGGGAGTGCAAACTGGTCCAGTCACTATGGAAGACTGTGCGGAGGTCCCTCAAACATTTGAAAGTGGTCTTACCATTTGACTCAGCAATCCCACTGTTAGGAATCTACCCAGAGGATATGAAAACATTAATTCAAAAGGACACCTGTACACGCATGTTCATTGCAGCTCTGTTTACAATTGCTAAGATTTGGAAACAAACCAAATGCCCCAAAACAGATGATTCGCTAAAAAAAATGTGGTACATATACACAATGGAATACTACGCATTCATTAAGGAGGACAAACACATGTCATTCGCAGCAACGTAGATGGAACTAGAAAGACTCATATTAGCAGAAATAAGTCAAAAAGAAAAAGAGAAGAACAGAATGGTCTCACTTATATGATGGATATAGGGGAAAACAAACAAATGAATAAGAAAGAATGAAAACACCAATGGGACTGAATTATGGAGCGAGAGAGGAGGGGGAAGAAGGCGGGGGAGGCGAAGACCACAAAAAATCAGGATGGTTAACAAATGTTAGTCAAGTAGGAAAGCCCCGGGGTACACAATAATGGAATAATGTAATACAAATATAAATATACATATATATGCAAAATTAAATTAAATTTAAAAAATAAATAAATAAATATTTTTGAATTACAAAAAATAAATCTGTGGATGAAAACAGAAAAATATACACAAACATACACTTTCCTTGATGCACAGTTAATATACAAATGTCCCTATTTTTCTTGGACCATGAAGTCCATCCAAATCACCAAGCAGTAACACCATCAGGTGGAAGCCTCCACACACTCACACACAGCATCCATCAGGTCCTGGGCCTGCATGAGTGGCTTCAGGAAGAAATTTTCAATCTTCTCTCCTCTTCCCCTCCTCTCTAGCTCCTTTAACCCTGCCTGCCATCTTCTCCGCATCCAGCCTCCACCTCACAGCTGCTGTCCCAGTGTGTTCTCCTTCTTGCTCATCTTATTGACAGCACAGCTAGAGGGGGGAAAAGAACAGATGCTTTGTGGGTGTGTGTCACCTCCACAGTGGGGTCCTTTAGTGACTCTGAGTGCTTCTTAGCATCACATCACAATGATTTGCTTCATCCCCCATATCCAAAGTTTCCAGAGTTCCCTGGACTCTCCAAGCAGCTGCTCCTGGAAGCATTTCCTACTCTGGCGACCAGCACACAGGGTAAAGCCACCAGTCATTTATTTGAATGATCAGCACTGCTTCCTCTGAATTCTTACCTCTGGTGGGGCACACTGATGGTGCAGCTGTGTCTATCTCAATCCTATTTATTCCTAAGACCCCGAGTTGACTCCAATATTCTGGATAGGCCTCCAGAAGATAGCTCCCCACCAGCATTCAGTCCCACATACACAGGGGCTCCTTCCTCCAGTGAATGCCTTTTCACTATTTTTCCCTCTGAGCCACCTTCTCAGGGGCTGAGGCAACAAGTAGAACTAGAATTGAGAGTACGCATCATTAGGCATTTGGTTTTAATTTGGAAGAGATTTCTGTCATTAAGATGAAATGCTCATGCTCTGCATCCTTGAAGCTCCCGGTATACCCCCAGCATAGAGAGTCATAACCCTCTCCTCAAGACTCCCCGCTATGCTTCCCATGCTCACAATGCCTCCAGGGTCTCTGGCCTACCTGAGATAGGATGGTGTTGAGCCATGAACATGCCAACTGCATAAGATCTCCATAGTGGGGCCCCAGATGCTGGTCCACATTGAGAGTCAAAGAAATGGTTCCAACTTCTCTAGGAGAAGTTTCATAGGAGTTTTCAGGTCCTTGAGTTTGTGGGATACTGATGTGATGGGAAAGATTTCATAAGAGAAGTTACTTCAAGCTAATATTAAACACTTGGGGAAAAGGTTAATTAAGATTTGAGCAAGAGATGGTTGACTTTAAGTGTGCACTCAAGTTCCAGGTTCTGAAAGCTCAAGGTGGCCTTCACCTCCCACCCTGCTAGAGCTTCAACACCAAGACTTTGTCCTTTTCTCTGCCCACTCATCCCCATCCTACCTGCCTGACTCAGTCCAACGCTTCTCAGCATATATTCCATTTCTATTTACTTGATATAAAGTGCAAGCTCATAAGATTTTAAAATTTTAATCAGTCTCCTATGAATAAGGGTAAGCTATGGTTTTTATTTGGTTTATTTTTCTTTATTTCCTATCAATTTTCAAATCACCTATGCTTATCCTAATTGTTAATTAGCAGTTTCCTAGAAATTATTATTATGGAGCTGCCTACCTAATCAATCTGCAGTATTTTTTGATTGCTTACAGACATTTATTAATGTGGCTTTCTGTGTGAATGGTCTTTACAGTTTATTTTAAACCTGAATCTCACCCAGTGTTAATGAACATCAGATAAATTTCATGATCATATGATCAGTGATTCCAACTCTTACCAGGCAATAAGGGCACTAAAAATGCCCTTTATTTTACAGGTTTATTGGAGATTTTAAGTAGTGTAAACAATTGCAGGAACAATCAGGATTATAAACAATAATCGGATTTATTTAACAAAGAGGACAAACCAAAAAGAGTCTGAGACTGCATATAACCGGTTTTATCACCACAGGTAATGTTCAGTGTTTAGAAGTCCTAACCAACACTCAAGATCTAAAACACATATCCCAAACAAGGGCCAGCCAACATGTCTTCCCACCTGTTGCGCAAACATGCCAGGTCAGGCAGATTTATTTTTGATTCAGGCAAATGGAAGAAGAATCTTGGAGCCCTATATTAGATCCAAGGTGCCTTTAATTCTGAGACAGGCAGGCAGACAGACATTCTGAGAGAGGCTGAACAGCAACTGCTAACCTCCTAACCCCCTTTACACCGCAGGTGCCAAAGGCTACATAACTGATAAAATATAGCATATGCAATCTTTCTGTTGTTAGCTAACATTTCAAGATTTTGGGTTCTTCTTTGTGTGGAAGGCAAAATTTAGCTGGATTTTGACTATTTCCCTTATACCACCATGACTGTCTAAAGCACATGGCAGTCAGAAGTAGAAGTCTGGGAATCCAACACAAGACAACAGCAGAAGATGCTCTCTTAAACTGACAAGATCCCACCAAGAAAACAACAGATAGTGTCAGAGAAGCATCACTGAGAACAACACCAGGAACCTACAAACAGCTCAACTAACAGCTCACATTTACGCAATTCAGAGGTGCACCCAGTTGCTGACCCTTGCCTTCCCCTCATGGCTGTAACAGCAGCAAAGCAAAACTTGTCAAACTTTTCTCCTCCAAGATAGGTTGCTGGAAAGTTCTTTACATGCTAAGTTGTGGAGGCAACCACTGCAGTTGGGAAGAGAGGTGAGAACTGGAATGGCCGAAGCCTGAAATGTCTCATTCTCCTGGGACTGTTACTCCTGCAGTTTCTTATATCCGTGTCAGAGTCTATGCCACCACTGATTCTTTCTTGACCCCTACCCCAGCTTATTTCTATTTCTCCTCAGTGGTACCCCCAGTCAGGGGCACCAATTGTAACAGCCTTTGACTTTATTCCCTGCTTACAGAACCGTATCTTCTCTGGATGCAGATTTAAAACATAGTAATCATCCTTCGTGAGTTTTCCATTATCTCCTTTGGGCAATTCGGTATCAAGAAGGTAATATTAAAACTCTTTGATCATGTTATGAGTCCTTAATCACCTTACTGAACTGTTTACTGCGTATGTGTGATGGTTGATTATCTTACAGGCTTTTCACTCAATAAAAGATGGGTAGATATTCAAGCACAAACTTTGCTCAAGGCTGTTTATTTGCTCATGGCTGTTGTCTGCTCTCTCTAGGCTGGACTCTGCCTTCTTCCTGCAGCTCCTGTCTGCTTAAGTTTAGCCCACTAAAGAACTCCATGCTTATTGATGTTTTGTTTTATTCATCTTTGTAGTTCAAAACTTGTACTCACCTTGGTTGAGATCAATTTTATGTGACAAGGTAATTGTGCTACGGCCTCCCTTGAGCTCTGTGTCACTGTCTGTCTACAGTAGGGGAGAGGCAGAGGCACAGAGAGATGGCACAGTCACCTCTGTGCAGCTGAATGGCACAAACTGAATGGCACAAACAAAAGTCAGAGTGGTTTAAAGGTTTAAAAGTGTCCTTGTAACCCACTGGGTCTTCAATTGAGGGATTCACTGCCAGTCAGAGGGCTCAGGATTGTCCAGAGCTGGTTTTGTGAAGAGGAGGCCAACAGCTGTGGTTGTGCTGGTGTCCCAGGTTGGACAGGCTTGCTATGGAATCAAGCAGATGAAAGAAGAATCTTACAGCCTTAAATGTGCCTGAGAAGCCTGAATCAGGGGGCCTTATACACAGGCAGGCAGGCAGGAAGGCATGGAGAAATGGAATGATGAGAGACAGAAAGACTGAAAGACCAAATAGCAACTGAGTCTCCTAGGGCCCTTTATACTATGGTATACCAAAGACCATATAATTGACACTCTATTTGCATTCAAGCCCCCCCTCTGTTCTTTTCTGGATGTCTGGAAATTGGGAAAGTAGTATTTCAAGGTTATCAGGTTGCCTGATGATTGAAAGGTAAAATTTAGCCTGAATTTAGTTCATTTCCCTGACACCTGTGAGGTGTGGAGCTACAGAAGGCTTGAAAATGTCCTCCATGCACATAACAGTCCACTCCCCCAAAGGCAGTGAACCCCTGTCAGTAGTGTTGAGGAACACAGACTATGTTTTGAAATAAATGCCTTTCATCAAGTGATCACAAAAGAAATATAGGCTTACCCATCAAGGTGAGGTTGTGGAGTGAGAAGAAACTATAATAGAGGAACTTATGCAAGTGCAAACACTGGAGCAGGAGGCAGAGTAAAGAACACCCCTCCCTGGAGGGTCTGTTGAGGACATAGGGTGGGGAAGCTCTGGGGAGTTTAGGGCTCATTCCAGGTGGGTGTGGAACACCCTGAGCATATAGTTTTCATTATAAGACAGGCAGTAGTAGTCGGCATCATCCTAAGGGTGCAGACCAGAGATGGTCGAGGTAGCAACACTGAGATCCCCACACTGAGTAGCTCAAACTGGCCCCAAGACCCTGTGAGGAGACCAAAACTCAGAGATCCGTGAAGGTAGATATGACCTCTGTCTCAGGAAGGAGAGGTCATGGTGTGGAGTGACACCCAGGTGCCCTCCCAGAGTTCCCAAAAGGCACCTCTCTATGTAGACAGCAAGGAGGGTGAGGACAGGCCCATAGTGCACTTTTGAGCCCCACATTCACTACTGAAGCCACCAAAACTTTTTGAGTCACCCATATCCACAGCGATGGAGGGCTCCACACTAATTGTCTAGTTTCAGGAGGCTGAGTAAGGCTTTCCTTCAAGCTCAGCTTGAGCTCCTATTGAGTAAAGCAGATGGTAGAACTGGGAGGGTCAAACTCCAGAGAATGCACAGAACACCTACAAGAGGCAGAGGAGACAGGGGCTGACAGTTCAGAACTGGGGAGCACCTACATACTCTGGAGGATGCAAGCATCGTGGCTCCCCTCATCTGAGACTGGGGCTCAGAATCCCACTCTCCCCACACCTCATAGATTTACCAGGTGGTTTCTTTGCATGAAGTGTAATAGATGCTTTTTGTGTGTCTTTTTTGTGACTTGATAGCTGATTCTTTAAAACCCACCATTTGGATAGAACAGGGATGTTAGCTTTCACATTTCCAGAGGCAAGAGTAAACAATCATTAAACAGTTATGTACTTAGTATGTGACACAAACACTGAATTAAGAAATACCTGCAAGTGACATTTCTAAATTGTATCATGTTAGAGTTTTTCCCATTGTAGCAAACTGTTAAGCTGTCTTCAGAATTGGTTGTGATAGCTTGCTTTACATCAACAATGAGTGAGAATTCTTGCTCCTTTCCGGTTGTGCAGGATCTAATGATGTCACTGTATGTAGGTTTAGTCATTCTGACAAGCAACATGTCATTATATAGAGGTGCATTTCTTCAGTAACTAAAATGTCCTCATCTTCTTAGGTTTATTTGTCATTAGCACCTATTCCTATGAAAAGAGTCTGTCTGTTCAGTTGGGTGGTGTTGCCCTCTACAGTGGATTGGGAGCAACACAAATATCTAACCTCAGGTGATAGAAAGTCTCTTTCTCTTTAAGGTTTAAGCTCAGGGTGTTCTTGGTATAGCCCAGGATGATCCAGGTGGCATAAAGAGTTCTGCACAGAGAGAATTGGTTCTCCTGAATCATATGTGCTGCCTTAGTACCCTTCTTATCTCCTACTCAGGACCAAAGGACTGTTGCACTACAAGAAACCAAATATTTCACTTGATGTAAAAGAGAAATTTCTGTAAATGGAGGTGTTTTCTTTGACTTCATGAAGACAGAATCAAGGGCAAGGAGCCCACTGGGGAGCACCTGCATACTTTGGCAGTAGAAGTACCATCAGAGGAACCCTGAGTTGTGCTTCACAGGCAGGGAGGGGTGATAGAGTAGTAGAGGCAATTCTGTCCCTGCATTCTCTGTGATGTGTAGTGTCCTCCCATCCCCAGGGCACAGGGGCCTTGTAGCATTGGGGTTTGTAGATAGCTAAGAAAGAATTAACACCATCATCAGACTGGAGCCCAAATACTTGAAGGCAGAAATATAATCAGGCACATACGATGGAGTTTCCTGCCTGCTGTCCCAGGTCACAGGGTAGGTGCTTTGCCTGGGTGTTTTGGTGCCATTGCCATGGGGTTCCCAATATTCCCCTGACCCCCTGGGCAGGAAGTACCCTGTGATCTTGGCTCATCAATGGCTTGTTGGGGGAGGCACTCACGTCAGCATTGAGAAGTTCCCGCTCATCATGTTCACTTCCCAAATGGCGACATGCATTGACGGAAAGCTCCATGGGCTGTGACAAAAGATCAGGATATGGTGAGTGCCTCTGGTTGCAGGACACCAATCATTAGAGCCCCCATGGGTCCTACATAGTGACAGCGGTAAGAGCATCTCACCTGACATCTGCTTCACCTGCTTCCAAGAAACAAGCTTAGCATTGTCCGACAACTCTGAAGCATCCTCCATATTTCATGACAAGAGATGAGAGTTTGTTGTTACAAAACCCAAATCCATATACTTCACAACATGCCAACCCCTTGTGTGACTTCACAGGTGAAGTGTCAGGTTAAGTATCAGCCAAGGCTGTAGGTAGCTCTGTGCTGGAATTCCTTCCGGGCCTGTGTCCTCACATAACATCTCACCACCTTCTTTTTTTTTTTTTTAATTTATTTATTTATATATATTTCACATCGTTTCAGTCCCTGGGGGTCACCCACCACCTCCCCTTCCCACCCGCTCCAGCTGGTCCCCATTCTCCCCTTGTGCAGTTTCATTTGGTTGACCATATATTAGTGAAACCATTTGGTTTCTGTCCCTTTCTGTCTGGCTCGTTTCTGCTAGAATGATTT